>PVIA01003493.1:0-166445 GCA_004024845.1 Tonatia bakeri | reverse complement strand
CTTCCTTCCTTCCTTCCTTCCTTCCTTCCTTCCTTCCTTCCTTCCTTAGAAGCTAGTAATTTTAACATGTATAATCACTAAGAAAGGCATTTCTGCCTAGAAAAGAGAAGTGCAATGCCCTGAAAAGGGAGCAAACAAGCTTGGCGTGGTTCCAAGAGAGTAAAAAGCCATGCTTGCTTGGGTCAGAATGAGTTAAAGGGAAGGTGAGAGGTAAGTTGAGAAGTAGCAGGACTGACTTCAGACACCACCTTGTAAACTATTATGAGAAGTTACTTTTCATTCCCAGTACAAGAGAAGGCCACCAAAAGGTTCCTTGTTTAGAGAAGTTTACTGCAATATAATTGACATATGGTAAAATTCACTCTTTTTAATGTATAGTTCTGAGTTTTTTTAAGCAAATAACTGCATTGTAAAATATCACACATACACACAAAAGACACACTTCTAACCATCATATAAGCCAAGAAATAGAACATTGACCATATTCCGGAAGCCTCTCTTGTGCCCCTCAAACATTACTTTCCTCTTTCTCCTCCAAGGTAACCACTATTCTGACTTCCAACTCCATAGATTATACATTAGCTGTTTTTTCACCTTCTATGAGTGAAATCATGCAATGTGCATGCTTTGCTGGTTGACTTCTTTTGCTCAATATTTTTTGTGAAATTCATATGTGCAGTTGCATGGAGCTATGGTTTTGATAGTTCTCATTTCTGCTTTGTTTTTCTCTTCTCCCATCCAAGTACTAACCAGGCCCGACCCTGCTTAGCCTCCGAGATCAGATGAGATCGGGCGCATTCAGGGTGGTATGGCCGTAGACTGTTTTTCTCTTCTGATGGACACTGGGTTGTTTCAAGAAGGAGTGCCACAAATAATGTGATGTGTAATTTCTATGAATTTTGATAAACACACGGAATCATGCAATCATCTTCACCATCCAAAGAAAATTTCTGTCACTCCAAAAAGGCTCACTATGTCCCTTCAGAGTCAGCCCCTTCTCTCACCCGCAGCTCCTGGAAACCATGCTGTGCTCTCTGCATCTATAATTTTGTCTTTTTCAGAATATTTTGTAAATAAGATCATACCACTTTGGAGTCTGATACCACTTCTTTCACTTGCTATTCATTCATACAGTTGCATGTATTGAGGACTTTGAGCATACAGGTGACACAGACTGCTTTATATTTTATGGAAATAACTCAAATGCTGTGAGGAGAATCATAGTGTCATGGTTGCTAAGATGTGACTGTAGCAGTTGAGGCAAAAGGGATGATGGCTTCCCTGGGTGGCAGCACTAGCGGCCTTGAGAAAGGGCTGCTTTGAAAAATATTTTGAATGTTGAACTGTCAGGAGGTCTATTGATCTGTATTTGAGCAGGGAGGAGATTTATCCAGATGGAAAAACAATTTTAGATCAATTAAAAATTTAAATACAAAAAATAAAAAGTTATCCTAAAAATTCTTAGGAGACATTTAATATGATCTTAGGGTAAAGAATAACTTCTTAGCCCTGGCTGGTGTAGCTCAGTGGATTGAGCGCGGGCTGCGAACCAGGCATCGCAGGTTTGATTCCCAGTCAGGGCACATGCCTAGGCTGCAGGCCATGTCTCCCAGCAACCGCACATTGATGTTTCTCTCTCTCTCTCTCTCTCCCTCCCTTCCCTCTCTAAAAAATAAATAAATAAAATCTTTAAAAAAAAAAAGAATAACTTCTTAAGCAAAACAAAAAATAACAAAATTCAGAGAAAATTTGCAATATGGAAAATTAAATTTTGTTAAGTGGAAAGACACAATCAAGGTTGTAATACTAGTGAGTGTCAGGGAGAAACTTTAATAGTGCGTGCAACCGGGTACTGATATGTATGACATATATAATGAGCAGCTATCAATCTCTGAGACAACCTGCAAGAAAAATGGGCAAAGCAGAAATAAAAAAATTACTGAAGAAATAGTGTCCAATATACATATAAAAAGATGTTTATTTTCATTACTTTTTGATTCAGCAATTCCACATTTGGGACTCCATTATATAGTAATACTTATGTATGTGGGGATAGATTGTTTTGCATCAATAGGGAAATAAAAATGCAAATTTTGCTTCATTGGCACAATAAAATATTATGCAGCCATTAAAAAGAATGAGCTATGGCTGTATGATGTCATGGAAAGTTCTATTTTAAATGAAGAACTTGCAAAATAGTTTGCTCAGCATGATTCCATTGATAGCTGACTAACAAAACTTTTGTAATTGTGTGTGTGAGAAAAATATAGATAGATAGAAGTAGGGAGGGAGGGAGGGAATAAGAAGGGGGAGGAGGGGGAGAGAGAGAGACAGAGACAGAAACAGAGAGAGAGAGTAGAAAGAAAAACAACTAGACATATACCAAACTCTTAACAGCAATTTGTTTCCACAGAAGATTTGGGATTGAGTACGATTGTAAAAAGAATCTTCTACATTTTTCTGTATATGTAAAGCTTGACTATTGTCAGGATTTAAAAATACTGCTCTTGCCAACATTGTTGTAATTATTAGTCTTATTCATTTACTCTTGCAAATATGCATCAAGAATTTCTTGCTGATATTTATTTAAAAGTAAAATTGTTGAGTTTTAGATATATACCTTTTCCCATTTATTGGATATTAACAATGAAGAAATGCATAAACGGTTGGTATAATCATATAACATGATGCTTTATAGCTGTTAACATAAAGGCGTGTATCAGTGTAGAAAAACATCACCAAAACCTGTTAAGGGAGAAAAGTGAAGAAGTCTCCAATATGCCATTTATAAACATTTTTAAGAAAAGACAAATAATTTTATATGTTGTTTGGGGGAAATACACATTAGTAAGTTGTTGAAATATGCAGGGAACAATACCATATGAACTCAAGAAAGTGGCTAATTCTGGAGAAGATGATAATTGAGTCTTTGTCTCTGTAATATTTGATTCCTTGAAAAATATAAAGCATATATGACATGATGTTTAATGTTTGTAAACTCTGAATGAATGCAATGTGACAAACTGTTGCATTTTTTTCTATTTTCTGAACATTTAAAATTTTTCACTATTAACAAGAAAGATATTTTTCATTTGTTATTTTTAACCGAGATAAAATTCACATATAACATGATATTAGTTTCAAGTATGCAACATTATGATTTGATATTTGTGTAATTATCACCACACTAAATCTAGTAAACATCCATTACCATACATACTGACAAAATTTGTTTTTTGTAATGAGAACTTTTAAGATCTACTCACTTAACAACTTTCAAATATACAATACAATATTAGTAACTATAGTGACCATACTGTACATTATATTCTCAGGCCCCATGTACTTTATAACCAGAAGTGTGTGCCTTTTCGAGCACAAGCACCCGTTGTGCTCACTCGTTACCCCCCGCCTGTGACAACCACCAGTCCACACTCTGTATCTGTGAGCTGGGTTTTTTGTTTGTTTGTTTACTTTTTGTTATTGTTTCATGCTGCTTCTTTTAGATTTTAGATATAAGCGAGATCATACAGTATTCGTCTTTCTTTCTGTGACTTCACTTCGCATAACGCCCTCAAGGTTTTTCTAATGTTGTTGCAAATGGCAGGGTAACCTCCTCTTGTGAATGAATATATATATCTGTATATCACATTTTCTTTATGTTTTGCTTAGGTGAGGACTAAAGAAGAAATAGGAGGTACATATTGGGGAAATACTAGAAATATACTGAACTTTGGGGCTGGGGAGAGACCTGTTTAGTGTGGAACAAGGTGATGCAGTTCCCAGACATACGTGGATCAGTCTGGAAACAGGTTCTTGAGGTGTTGTGGGAAAAGCTTTTTAGGAACACTCGTGAAGAAGGATTTGATTGATAGTCACAAGATTTATTAGAGTGCAAAAGAATAGACTGAGAGAAAAAAGGGCACAGATGCGTGGAAAAGGCTGCTTTAGATGCTCCACTGGGCGCTTCCCCAGTTGGTCCAACAGCAGAAGCTGGTCAAGTAGTCAGTCTGCCCCCAGATTCACCATGCTTGGTGTCTCACCCATGACCAAGTGGGTCAGCTCCATCTCCCTGCAAAAGTCTAGCTTCCCAGCCACAGGCCCACACCCACACCTACCAGGCCCAAAGGGTCAGGGCCCAGAGCTGCAGGGCCGCCCCACCCCAACCCTCTCTGCTGCCTGCCTACACCCAGGCTGCAGTAGTCCAGCTCAGTTTCTGCTCCCAGCTGGCATCAATTCTTAGCTGTCTGATCTTGGGCAAGTTACTTAAGTTCTCTGTGCCTCATTCCCCCATCTGTATGTCCACTGCTGTGGGCTGCACAGCTGTCACCTCAGACATGGGCCTTTGTTGGTATCCTACTACATTTCCTTGGACTTAGAAAAAAGAGCGGGATTTCTTTCAAAGTACCCAATCTCTTTCCTGGCTTCGCCTGGCCTTACTAGTGCCTTCCTCCTAATATCCAACCCCTCTCGGATCTTCCAGGGCCATGCTTTTGCCTATCCGGTCTTTCTACCAGGATTTCCCAGGGTAGTCTCCCCTTTACGGTTGCCATTCTGGCTTCTACTGCGCATGCCTCACAGTTCTGTTTTGTCTTTTGTTTTTGGCATGCACTTAGTAAAAGGACTTCCTCTTGCTCCATCCTCCCACACCTTAATTGGTTAGACCCCTACAAGGTGACTGTAAAACTGCCCATTCCTGTTTAATCAGGCTGGTTTCATTAGCTCCCTTTCTTTTATTAATAACTAAGTAAGTGCCTGCTGTAACAATACCATTGTGTTTCCTCTTGAATTATCAGTAGAAACCATAACTCACACTTATTAAGTTACTATATACTAAACACTTTGCAAATGTTTCATGTATTTTGTCACTTACACACACATAGCCCTGTGAATCACAGATGTGGAAACACTCCTGGATGGGTTTAGAACCTGATTCATGATCACCCAGTAATTGAGTGATGGAACCAAGATTTTAACCCATGTGCTCTGATTGCTTCCCAGGTTCCAACTCTTAAACTCCACATTTTGTCCCCTGAGAAGTTTTTCTGTCAGCTGAGGAAATGAGGAGGAGGCTGGTGCCTGCCCCACAGCAGATGAGTTATTATGAGATGAGGTAGGAAAACGGAAGCAAGATGTAAGGAAAAGCAGAGGAGGTCTAAACTAAAAACTACCTTTCCTTCTGAAAAGAAAATCACCAGAGAATTAAACCTTTGAAAGGTTTAAAGGCTTAGTAAGGATGGGTACAAAATACTTGAATTTCCTCTTTCAAACTGCTAGTTTGAGCATAAGAAAGAAACTGTTTTCTCAAAAAGATCCAATTTCAGATTTCATCCGCACTGGAAATGTTGAAGGGAGAACAGAAGTATTGGGTTTCAAGGACGGTCATAACAAAATGCAACAAACTGGTTGGCTTAAAACAGAGGTTTATTTCTGGCAAATAATTCTAGAGCCTGAAGTCTGGAATAGAGGTTTTAGCAGGTCAGTGCACCCTCTGCGACTCTGGGTAGAGTCACTGCTTTCCTCTTTCTAGTTTCTGGTGATGGCTTTCAGTTCCGGTGTTCCTTGGTTCACAGTGTATGCCTCCGGTCCCTGCTTCCATCTTCACATGGCAATCTTTCCTTGTACCTCCTCCCTACACTGACACTGACTGCATTGCATTAAGAACCCATCCACTCCAGTATGACCTCATCTTAACTACCTCTGCTACAAACTTATTGCCACCCGAGGTCACATTCTGAAGTACTGGGAGTTAGGTCACAATTCAACCCATGGCAACAGGAAAACAAAATAAGAGTATCTATAAGTCTCGGGTTTCATGTTTGGTCTTCACAGATATCAGCATTAGGAAAATTAAAATAATGTTAAAATATAAATAACTAGGTGTATGTATCTACATGTATCTATATATGCTATGCTTTATTTCTGAATTGTACACACAATTTAAATCATTAGTATTTATTATTATGTACTGAGATTTTATATCTAGGTAACAACCTCTTTAGAAAAAGATATTTCTAAAATATCATCTCATAAAAAAACAGTGGCATTAAACTCTATTACTGTCTCTCAAATTCCTTATTCACAATAGTTTATAGTATCAAGTCAAACAAGTTATTGCATAAAAGACCTTTTTTGTGAGGTGAATTCTTACAATAAGCCTGCAAGACATGCAAAGTCAGTGTATGAAAAATTGTTGCTGAGTATGTTTAATGTTTCTTCTTACTTAATTGTTTCATTTTGTTTTGTTTTCTTCTCTGTCTGAAAGACTTACGAAACAAAATTGTTTTTCTCATGTGAAATGATTAGTGGTCTTTCTCACTCTGACTTTCTGCCCAGTCTTATATGGGAATGTAGTGCACAAGTATCTAAATAAGAATCAAATGTTCTTGAGAAAAGAACAAAAGGAAAGAAGAAAACGACTGGTTTTTATTCTCAGGGCCACATTCATTGAACTGCACAGCTGAAGTACCTGGGACCATCTGCCCTGGCAGGCAGGCAGGGATGTGGACGGGAATGGAAAACGCACTTTCGTGTCAGCTCAGAGGTCTGGGAACTATTACATAGTTTGGTTGGAGTGTGACCAAGTGAAATTCAAAAGAGAAAGATTATTTCAGAATCTTATAGCATAACAATAAAATGTAGAAAACAGATGAATGTGTGTCTATCCTTTCAAGCAGAAAGCATCAGTTTTAGAAAAAAAAATTTACCTGTGCTGAGTGGGGACCTCAAGCGTGCCTTTCCAGAGGACTCTGCAGCTATCCCTGCCCAGGGAGCCTTTGGAAGTCAAGGATTGCTAAAGAACACCATTACCTGTGAGAGCCTGCATGTGTGACAGGCTGGGTGGCCCACCCGAACAGAGAGTATAGAAAGACAACTACAGACTACTCAGAAAAAGAAAATGTTTTAAACACAGCTTTCTTCATTCAGTGCTCAGAAACAGCAGGCTACGTAGGGGCTAAGTGTAGAAATTTCTGTATTCCTAATGGCATTGCTGGGGATGAAGTACCCCAGCTTCCATCTGAGGACTTAACTGTGATACTCACTAGCATCCAAAGGCCACACCAAGTCTTCCTTAGCCACTGAATGCAGGGAGCTGGGTGTTGAAATAGGGGGTGTGACTTAGGTATTCTAGTTGCAAATGTACTAATTTGCAAGATTTAGAAAGTAATTAAACCCCAACTAAATTTAGAAGCCCTAGAAGTACTTATTTTACCCTTAAATAGCCATGGATTTAATCCATGTAGAAAATTAGTTTGTGGAAAACAAAAATTTATTGATCATACCTTTTGAAATTTTTAGATGGAGGGTAGAGAGGGAGGGTGGTGAGTAAGTGAAATTATATCTGTCTAGGTAATTAAAATAAATGAATTTTGCCAGAATGTGTTACTTTTAAAGGCTAAGCATGCTGCCTTGAGACTGTACAGATAGTGCCAAGTGTCTGTATCTTCCCAGTAAATTCCTTTGTGCTGCTTTAGCCAGGGGTGTCCAACCTGTGGGCGCCGAGCCACATGTGGTCCAGGATGGCTATGAATGTGGCCCAACACAAAATCGTAAATTCACTTAAAACATTATGAGATTTTTTTTGTTTTTGTTAGTGTTTCTGTATTTAATGTATGGCCCAAGACAACTCTTCTTCTTCCATTGTGGCCCAGAGACACCAAAATGTTGGCCACTTCTGCTGCAGTGCCAGCCTCGTGTAAACATTGAGAATCCTGGGTCTCTTTTCTCTTTTTTAAGTTATAGACAGAAAACTGTGACCTGTGGTCTGCTATTAGTGTTCATTTTAAGCTAAGCATATATTCTAAGAAGCAAAGCGAATTTATTTACAATCATAAAGCTTCAGGACCCTTCCCCCGAACTCATGGCCTTACCTGTGTTTCATCCTCACCTTCTCTCAGCTTAACCCTTTGCACTTCTATTGTGCCACCTTTTATATTTTCAGATGGATCCAAAATATTCATTATGAGTACTCAGAACTACTAGCTAAAATATTGTTATCTGCATGCTGCTTGGCTTGTATTTTTTTCCTAATTAGATTATGTTATTAGTGGCTTATTTCTAATTCTGGTGGATTTTTCTCTCTTCTTTTCTTTCTTGCTTTTTTCTTTTTTGTACACTTTTTTTTGTTATTCTATTACGGGTGTCCCATTTGTTCTCCCTTTGCCCTGCTCGCCCATCCCACCCCACCTCCCGCTATTCCCACACTCTTGTCCGTGTCCATGGGCCATTCATACGTGTTCTTTGACTAGCCCTTTCCCTTTCTTTCAAAGAACCAGATGCACTGAGGCCAGCCAATAATTATGGAAATTTTCTCTGGTATGTTTAATTTCAGTTTTGTTTTATTTTTTTTTTTCTTCCTGAGAAGCTGACATGAAGCCAATGTGCAAAGTAGCCACTAAATGCAAGTAAGTAGATCATAGCCCAACCCTGTGCAGATAAGCAGGTCTTCACACAAAGCAAGTGGCAGAACCTGCTGCGTACTGGCTAGAAGAGCAGTAATAAATGATTAGTGTGATATAGAGCTGGAAATGACACTAAAGCCCATTAAAACCAACCTCCTACATTTACACATTTATATCTGAAAAAATTAAGGCCCAGAGACATCAAGCAACTTGCCAAAAGTTACCCAGCTAATGCGTGGCAGAGTTGATCACATTGCTTTGCACTGTAGAGAGAGAGACGGAGGGAAAATTACAAGAATAGTTTGATTTAATTTATTTGGTGTTTTTCCATGAAGCCCTGAAGAAAATAAAAATAAAACTGTGATTGCTTTCCACTTGGGTTGTTGACTAATTTTTAGATTAGTTGAAACTTTAAGCCAAAACTGATAAATACCCATTTGCTAGTTCACAATTATTTTAGAAGATTAATCTTAAGCCTGTTTAATCAAACCTATTTAATTTTGAGTGAAGAGGCAATAAAGGAAATAAAGAATCTTATTATTTTAGCACTCACCATTTTCATAATTTTCATTAATATCATATAAGACATTTAAATCTATGAGTTAAGCTATTTCCTACAGCTGAAGTTAGCCCATCAGCTGGACTTTGAGAAGCAAACGGGGCAGCTTATGGGCCTTGGTGTGTGCACATGTGCTCAGCCCCCTCCTCATCATGTCCTGAGGGCATAACCAGCACACGCTTCCCCACACCCCACTTGGAACTCCGCTGTCTGGAGGTGAACAACTTTCTCTGGAACATGTGCAGGATGAAAAGGGTTACAGGAGGAAGGGGAGTCATGGGGTCTAGAAAGCTGCTGGCTCCAAGAGGGAATCTGAAACACTGTTGACTACTGGACCCTCTAAAACAAAGGCAGAGAGGGTTTATCTCAAAGGAGTCAGAAGCTCGAAATTGGACAACACTTGGAGGATTGACAAGCAGAAGTGGCGTTAGCCCTTCAGGAAGGCAGGCTGAATCATGAGTGTTACAGTGAGTTTCAGTATTTGACAATTATGGTCATAATAATACCAGATAACTCTTTATAAAACTCCATTCCTTCCTGCCTAGTCTTTGAAACATTGATCTTTTGTTGTCTCATCTCAGCACATGAACAGCCTCTCCCCTTGCTCCCCTGGGCGTGGGATGGAAGCCCCTTCCCCTCGTCTCCATGACATCTGGCTCACATTGCATCCCGCCTGCTGTGTTTTGTGGAGTGCGCTATACAGGCTTGTCTTACCCACAAACACTGGAGGGAGCTCCTCATGGGCAGTGAGGAGTTTCTCTCATTTATTAATTCATGGTAGTGTTTGTTGAATGTATTAAATGACATTCATTCAGTTAAATGAGCATTTACAAATTCTCAACTAATTCCATTTAAGTTCTTATTGTATGCTCTGCACCCTGTTACATGATGGCAAAATAAACAAAAGTAAGTTAGATCAAACATTGCTCCCCACTGCAGGGGTTGCATTCTGGTTGGGGAAGCCAAGTGGTGGGCATAGTTCTTTTACCCAGTAATTCTGGTGTTTTTCTTATTTTTAAAATGATGACCTTTTCAATTCAATAGGCAAGCATTATTTAAAATGCTATATCCCTTCATTTCTAGCCAGCACATTCTTTGATAATTTTATAATCTTTTTATGCTAATGCCTAGGTTGACCTTCAATAACCAAATTAAGCTTACTTTTCATTAAAGACCTCTTTAAAATATGGTAGCCAGATTAAACGCAGGATACCCAATTAAATTTGAATTTCAGATAAATAATAATTTTTTTTTACTATCGAGACAAATTTTTTTGCATAGAGCATGCCTATATTAAAAAACATATTTGTTGTTCATCTTGAATTCAATTTCACAGGTCATTTTGTTTTATTTATGTGTATGTTTATTTTCTTCTGGCAACACTAAAGGAAAGAAGTATTGGAAGGGTTATTAGTTTTAAAATGTTACACAGCAAATGATCTTTAAAAATGTGTGTAACTGACCCAATTATCCTGTAATGGTTGGGGGTAGGAGTAAACATAAAATTTAAGATCTTGTTAATATTCATTCATTAATTAATTTTACAAATGTTTACTGAGTAGCTAAAATGTCAGGCCCTTAAGGATGAACAAAACAAACATATTTCTTGTCTTCACAGAATTTATTAACATAATGAAGAACATCAGTCAAATAATCTAACAAATATAAATTAAACTGTAATAAGTACAATAAAGGAGAAGGATACCCCTCATTCATAGGACAGTGGCCCAGCTAATGTGTTGGAGAGGGAGGGCCATGTCAGGTTTCCCTAAAGGAGTGAATTTTGAGCTAAAACCAAAACCCAAATGGTACTAATTTGGCCGAAGGGCAGGTAAGGAAAGGAAGTGGACTTCCATGTAGAGGGGGCATCAGGCACGATAATTGAAAGCTGGCGTCTGGCGGGTGAGACCACGTGAGCAGCTAAAGCAGCGCTAACAAGGCCGCAGGGAAGTCTGTAACCAGGTAGAGTGAGACCCAAAGCTTGATCTTTGTTGTAAACAACCGTGGGAAGACTTTTCAAGGCTCCAAGTGAGGAATACGATTTACATTTGACAGATGACTGCAGCCCATTGAACGGGAGAGGACTAGAGTGCGCTCGGTTTGTAAACCCTGTCCTAGGTGGCTAGGAATTTCGCCCCTGACAAAGGATGATGGTAGTCTATAACAGAGGCTGGTGAATTTTTCTGAAAAGGGCTATGAAGTAAATATTTAGGATTTACAGGCTGTACAGTTTCTGCTGCATCTACTCAGCACGTGATTTGTAGTAGAAAAGCAGTCCTAGACGATACGTAAGTGAAGGAGCATGACTGTGTTCCAATAAACTCGATTTGTTGATACCGGCTTTTTAATTTCACATTAGTAGTCTTTTGATATTTTAAAAATCATACAAAAATTGGGAAAACCATCAATAGCTTGCAGGCAATACAAAAACAAACAGCACTAATCCATGTTTTAGTTGCTGGAAGTGTCTCTAGGGATAGTTGGAACGTTTTGAGGGCTCTTCTTCAGGGAAATTTTTTTTAAATGTTAATTGTTTAAATATGGAGGTTGAGAAAGACATAGGCGTCCAATGGTCTTGAGTTCTGATCTGTTTAGGTGGGCAGATGAATGGTAGTGCCATTCCCTGAAACAGTCAAAGAAGTTTGAAGGGAGATATCATAAATCAGAAGACTACAGGTTTGGGTATTTTCATGGTTCTTCAACATCACAGAAAGATATGAAAATGCATGGGAAAACATTGTACTAGAACAAAAAAATGATCATTACTAGGTCATAGTAGGCCATAGAAGCCTACAGGGACTGTCTTCTTTCCTACAAGACTTAATATTATTTCATACTTAAATTCTGAAGTCTTTCCAGTAGCTCTCCATTCTGAGTAGGTCCTGTATTTTCTTCACCATATTCATCATATGCTCTATGATGCTTACTGTTGTCTAGTTCCGTGCTTCCCCTGAAAGTTGCCTGGTCTCACAAATGAGTTCCATGTTATGTTAGCCAAGGGACACCAGAGCAGAAGTTTGGTCAGTTTGAGAAAAGCTGGCAGCAGTCATCACATATAGGTACAAGTGACACTTCCATTTCCCTCAGTTTGGGCCGTACCCATGCATTATCATTTTCTATGCGTGCCTCGAGATGTTAAGGTTTGTTTGGAAAGCACTGGTAAACTATAAAGGATAGAGTCATTAACCATCACAGCAGAGGCTCTATGGATAAGGGAGTAGTTACTGCAAAGAGAATCATTTTGAGTCTGAATACTACTTCTACCATATACCAGCTCATATAACCTTAGACAAATAGTTTCACTAAGCTTCAATGTCATGATTTGCAAAAAAGAGCAAAAGGATGTTGAAAAATAATAATTTATATGTTTATTAAAATTATTTAATGATAATGTGTTTAAATCTTAGTATGATTTTAGCAAGAAAACTTTTTCTCTTCTAATTAGGTCCAAAATGTTAGGAGCCTGCAGATTAACTTAATGATGATTATCAGGGGAAATTTTTAAATCACATGCATGTGGGAATACTCAGTATAGTGAGTAACTTACAGAAGTAAGGGTTTTACACCACCATATTCGGGGGTAATGGTTTATATACCAGCTTAACAAAAATGATTTGGGGCTTTAGTATGGAAACTTTTATTGGGTATTTTCATTTTGAAGCTAATGGACAGTCTTCTTACTGGCTCAAAACATCCCCTAAGGAGGTGAATGTATACTGCCCAGTGCTAAGGGTTAGTCTTCTGTCAAGCAGGAGACTCCCTTCGGTGGGGGTGGGGAGGGATTAATGGCAGCTGTATTTTCAGAAGGCTTTGCTTAAGTTTGGATAAGGTTTCTTTCTGCAGCTGTGGCATGTTCAGATGTTTCCAGTTTAAAATAATCTTTGTACTATTCTGATGGGTTGTTAGTCCCTTCAGTTGCTATAATAAACCCTTTTCTAAGTGGTTGTTCCATCCCTACAACTACACTGGAAAGGATTGTCCTGTCTTCTTAAAATGATTCATTGCTTTGTGTAAGGTTCACTTTGTACAGCACTTACGAGTTTTCAACCGACAAACCAGGTGTAGAAAGGTATTCCAGATTTCCTTGCTACATGAAAATCATTCACATGAGCACCAACACAGCTTATAGTGAATTGTGAATCCACTTGTACATTTTCGTGCTAATGCAAGAATGTCTTCATGATATAGTTCAGATTCCATTAAAATGCCTTCAGTGAGTTATGTTAGTCAACCCAGGGACACTGAGATGGAGGTAGGGACTGTGGACCAAATATTAGACAATGTATTTCATCAGGGAGAATGGAAAAGTATTGGTTAACCAAAATTTAAGTATCTGAAATCCAAAGGAGTTACAAGAAACAGATACTTTTGAGTGTGTAAAAATTATTTTTCTCCACTTCTTTTTAAAGGACAGTTCAGCCTGAGACAGTCTGACAATACAGCAGTCCAAATGATTACCTTCTGCCACTGTTGTGATAACCAAAGTGAGAGCTCAACCAAAGTGATGTGTTTCTGTCCAGTTTGTTAGAAAGAAAAATGTAACAAATTTCCTTATCCACTCAGGGACCTTTAGAAATAATTTGAAGAAATTTGCAAGTCTTCTAGAAAATGAAATTCATCTGGTGTGGGAGTTTCAGCTCAGGGTCCTTCTTCACATTGAAACCCTGGTACTTTTCTGATTATAATCTTGTTACAGTCATTGATTTGTGCACACATCGCACTTCAGAATGCAGCGTGTACTGGTGTGCTGTATGATCGTGTTTCTGCGTGGATGTGTACCTTAAAAACGACAAGCAAGAAATTTGCACACAATACTTGCTGAAACAGTGATTAACCAAAGTGAAAGGTTAATCGTCCACAAGTGAACATTCTCTGATATGACTAGTGTCTTTGTTTATATCTGTAACCTTGGAGTGCAGCTTTCCTGCCCCTGCCCTCTTCCCTCACCTCCCATTCAATAAGTGACGGTTGGTTTCTAATACACATTCTGAGAATCATCTCCCACTTTGGAAATAATAATAACTCTTCATAGTTTCCTTAGATGAGTAATAAAAAGAAGGCATTCAGCATGAAAAATTAAAGGTGTAGTGAGGCTGCCAAGAGACATTTTCTTCATTTTACTATGGAATTATCAGGAGGAGATGGAGTCTCAACCTTTAAGAACAGCAATAGTAATTTTCTGTGGTTCCGTGGGACACACTATGCTTAGCAATGAAACTGTGCAATAAACTCTGTGGTTGAAATATTACCTCTGGCTTGCAGAACTTTATTCTGTTTATCCTCTCAAAGGGATTCTGCTCTCATGTTAACTCTTAAAATGCTAAGATTTACCAATGCCTGATACTCCAGTGCATCGCTTGAGGTTCTTAATGTGAATGCTTGACTAGTGAGCTTCAGAATTTTATAAGAGTCTTTCGTGGACATCAAAAATGAGTTTCATAATATAGTTTTACATAACTTAACATTTCTTTCAATTAAGAATCTTAACACATAAACAAAGTTACAACAAACAAAAATTGTACATTTTAGGAAAAGCTTGGTGTTTTTAGTGCCATCTACCCTATCTGATATTTCTCTTCCTGTAAACATTTTCTTAGAGCTTTCGTGATACATGTGTCAAGTGTAATGTATCATGTACCAAGAATCAATAGATTCTGGTTATAAGCCTTTAAAGGGCACAGCTAATAATACTCAAGTGCCTTGATTCTTTATGTTTTGCTCTTCCTCATACTAAATTTCCACCATTCTTTTTTCTTTTTTGTTTAAAATTATAACACTTTTGGGGCCAAATGAATTTTATTCTTTATTATTTAAAAAAAGAAAACCAAAATTTACCATTTAAGAGCACATATGGAATTTATATCATTTACATGTATTTATAAGTGCATATATAATATCAGAACTTAATATGTGCCCATATATTTGGAAACTTTGTTTATATAATGACAGGCTCTGCGAATCCGAGTTTGGCCCTGACATGAGATTGAAACAGAAAGGTGAAAAAAAAAAAAGCATGATCATTGAATCTACTTTTCAGTGGCCAGTAGCTTCATGGAATTCCAGGAATCACTTGCCCATTAGCTGATGTTTCTCTGCATATACTAGACTTGCTGTTATACTTTGCTGAATATATTAATGCCAATTAAAAATATTACATGAAAATGCTAGATAATATGCTCACTTGAGGTGCGAACACACTTTTGGATATGCCTGTGCACACTCTCATATTTATGTGGGCATGTTCATGCTTTATTTATATCATGTGCCCTGTATCTTTTGTGATAATTGTAATATATTTATTTACCTATTTATATTTAAAATATGAAGAACCTCCTTTCCTCCCTGAACTGGTCATTTAATATCAGAAAAGGTTTTCAGCGCTCACTAGTGATATTCATGTCAGGTCTTTATCGTGTAGTTAACAATAGTCATTTTTATGGATACATACAATCTTTTGTCACAGAACACCCACAAAAGCACTTTACATTCATTTATCAATTCAAAAATGATACATTTAGTACCTATAGGGTATTAAAATTTTATCTTACATTGGGGTTGTAGATTCTGACAAGTCCCTAAGACACTGGTGATATGGTTTAATATATAAAAGATATAGGTAGCATATTGTTCCTTCAGAAAAAGTTAGACCAATGCTGTCTAAGGGTCATCCTAGTGTGTGAGCACAGCAGGGCTGGGACCAGAGTGAGGCAAGTGAAGCACCTTGGATGCTGTTTTAAGGAGGCATTCACAATGTGAGTCATGTAAATACCAAAGTATTCTTGGACAGCTCTGAGAGAAAGTACTTTCTTAAAAGCTAGGTGCCCAGGGTGCAAAATTTAATGAAAGACTCACTCCCACAGTGTTTGAAGGACCCTAGATTGAGTATTTCTTTAAATTTTGCATAGTAGGTCCCTCGGGTGCCTTACTTGAGGTCCTGGACCACAGCAGGTTTTCACCAAGTGTGTTCCAAGGATGATGCTCCCCCATCTTGAGTTACTGAGCTGCCATCAAAGGTAGCATGAGTTCTGGAAAATTAATGAGAGCCTCTTGAAAACCAAGAGACAGTCCTGTAAAATGTTAAGTGATTTTAGTGGATGTGTAAATATAGGCCATAACTGAGGAAGTTGCATATTTCCCTGAAAGTGTGGGCCTTTTTCTGGTGCCTTTTCAGGGAGGACTAAAAACTATTTGTAGGTGAAGAGAAGAGATTTTGTCAGAAGACACAGGGGGACAAAACAGAGAACAATCTTTCCGGAATAACTGCCATGAGACAGTCTGCAAGGCCACAAAGAACCTGCATGCTCATCACTATGGGATCCCATAGAGCTATGCTCACCAGTGGGAATTAAGGGGCTAATCTGAATTCCCGATTAAGTTTGTTAGCAGTTTTGGTTTTGATTCTTTATAAGAGGATACTAGGCTGATCAAGTTTCCATAGATAACCTCAAGCCCAATGAAGTATGAAATTGTCTAGTTATCAAATAGTGCAGTTTTTTTTTTCATCCCAAGAATTGTATTCTTGCAAGGAGTTGTTTACTGACCTATTTATGTAGATGAAAAGGGCAACTGTGGTTAAAAAATTGGCGTGTAGTGTTAGCTGACAGTCATATTTGGAAAGGGTTATCCACATATGGTGAAACCCTTAATAACTGACATTGGATGAATGAATTCAGGCATCTGAAGAATTGCCTAAAATGTTCTCTTGGATCTGTTTCTAATGGAACTATCGTAATGCAAATCAGATTAGAGGACTGTGCTATTTCTCAGAAAACTGTAATGCTCTCAAATGTATTGTAACATGTCTGAAATAATGGTTGTGTTTCATACCAAAATGGTGATGATCTGAAAAAATAAAAACCAAAAGGAGAAGCAAATTTTGAAATTGTTTTTAGATATACAGAAAATAGTAAGGGTTCTGGTAGATCTAAATGATCGCTTTGTTATCATTTGGTAGCTCTAGCTGTTGTATGAAGAGGGGGATCCTCATCCTGAGAAAAACGAGTTCACATCTTGGGTGTTTCTCACCTGACAGCAGAGTGTCCCCAGCAGTACAAATGAGCCTGGTCACCTCTCAGCACACCGATGACAGGAAGTGCTGTGTATCCAAAAATGAAGTTTCTGGATTTGACCTATCAACATATTGAAACCCTGTCTTAGTTGCCACCCTGTCTCTTATTTTGTTTCTTTTTCGGCAGCTTTTTGTTGCCACCTTCCCTTACCGGCTCGTTGAAGCTTGATTCCTTACAGGTTTGGTAGATGGGGCTGCACAGTGAGCTCATTGCCGCTGGGTTCCTGTGGAAGCCTGTGGTTTCCGATCAGGGGTCGGCACACAGGAGCCATATCAAGTACAGCTCACTGCCATTTTTTGTACGAAGAATGACTTTAAATGGTTGAATGAAAATTAAAAAGAAAAATAATATTTTGAACACATGCAAATTTGATGAAAGTCAAGTGTGAGCGTTCTTACATAAAGTGTTATTGGATGGAATGCAGACGCACTCATTTATTTATGACTTTTTTGCTACAACAGCAGAGTTGAGCAGAGACAAAATAGGTAATGGAAAGTATACGGCCCACAAACCCTAACATATTTGCTATGTAGGCCTTTAGGGAAAATGTCTGTGGGTCTGGACCTTAGACAGTCCAGAGACATGGGCTGGGGTCGCGCTACACAGTTTCGGCACATTTGCAGCTGCAGCGTGTTTCCGCCAGCGCAGCCTTGAAGCTGTGTTTTGGCAGTGAGTCCTGAGAAAAGAGCAGACATCATGAGAAAGTGCAGGGGGAACGGAGGAGATAATGTTTGGTTTGCGGGGGATTTGTGTGTTTTTTTAATGATTTATACTGATAATAGTAAAATTAATCAAGAATTAAACTTCAAAATTCAAATTAATTTGACAGCTTTTAAAGACAGTTCCATGTTTTAAGCTTGCTGAGTTCTCATACGCAATGTCCCGTGAGGTTGATGTTAACATTGATAGCACTAACCGTTCACAAAAATCAGTTCAAAACAGAACCACGTACTTTTCTGAATGATCATCTAGCTGTTCCAGTGGAGGTGTCCCCTTTACAACTACTTTTTTAAGTATTACAGGATAAAGTCTACATTCTAAATCCAAAACTATCCTTTCTAAGTTTCTCTTTCTGTCCCTGTCTCTGTCTCTGTTCCCTAATCTGGTACAAATATTAAAGCATAATGTTAAAGAATGTAAACATTAAAATCAGATGTTCTGGGTTTTCAGTCCTGGCATTCCTCATACTAAATGTGTAAAATTGGGCAGATTACTTAACAACTGTACAGTAGATCCCTTCTTTTCCATGGTTTCCCATTCCATAGTTTCGGTTGCTCTAGGTCAGCCATGGTCTGAAAATATCAAATTAAAATTTCCAGGAAAAAAAGCATTCATAAGTTTTAAATTGTGCGCTCTTCTGACTAGCATGATGAAATCCTTCACTCTCCAGTCTGCTTGCCCCTCCAGGACGTGCACAGACCCTTTGTCCAGTGTTTCTGTGCTGTAGATGCCCCCCTTCAATAATCACTTCGCAGCCATCTTGGTTATCACGTTGTAGTGCATGCCTGCAAGGGACCCTCATCATGAGGAGGTCAGTGGTGGGCTGTCTGCTCACTGTGCCTAATCTATTCACCTCACTTCATCTCACCACGTAGGCATTGCATCATCTCGCATCACCACGAGAAGACAAGTGAGCGCAGTACAATATGTATTTGGAGAGACAGAGACCACACTCCACTAACTTTTATTGCGATATGCGGTTACAATTGTTCTATTTCATTCTTAGTCATTCTTGTAACCTCTTACTGTGCCTACTTTGTAAATAAACTTTCTTGTAGGTATACATGTATAAAAAAACATAATTTATATAGGGTTTAGTACTATCTTTGGCTTCAGGCATCCACTGAGGGTCATGGATCATATTCCCATGTGACTGAGGAGGGACTAATGTTTCTAATTTTAGTATTTACCTGCTAGCTTTTGGAAATATATATGAGGTGATACAGTGCTCAGTATGTACATAGCAGAGGCAAACTGGTTCTTAGGATGTGAGCCTTCTTAAGAAACAGTCCAAGATGAAAATTATTCAAATGTGCTACTTTCATAAAGAACAAATGAAAGAAGGTCACATTATGTGGCTATAAGAACTTATTTTTTATACCATATAATATTCTGTTCATATAGAAAGGGAATGACAATCTGGTAACTAATTTAGGTAACAAACCTAACAACTGTTTGGCCATTTGAGTCATAGTTTGCATCTCAGACCACCCATGATTTACTATCAAACACTCCCATTTATCACTGAATGGCCAACAAAGTTAAACTAGTTTAATGAAAAACCACCAAATTTTTCAGGGCATTACTTGTAATAACACAGCATAACATTACCAACAATTACAGGTGATTGATATTTTCTTGCCAGTTCCCATTTCAGGATCTGCCTGGGTGTATAACTAGACACTTTTACTTTTTGTCAACTGCAAAATCTAAATTCACAACACCGGTTCTATACTGTCCTTTTGTACATATCCACAGCTATAGAAAGATATGAACAGAACAAACCATGTTAAAGGAGATAGGGAGAAAGAGTGGGAGAGAAATAGAGTGATGAAATAGGGACAGAGTAAAGGGGGGAAGACAGTGAAGAAAGGATGGATGTAGGGAGGGAAGAAGGAAGGAAAAGAACATTGTTAAAGTGTCAGATCCGTGCATAGTCAATCCCTATATGAGGAAGAAGATATTAAACAGAAAAGAAAGACACAAGTCAATGTTAAAGTTGCTAAATGAAGCTTCCTTCCAGCTCTGAGTTTAATGATCAGATTCTTCCCAATATTGCATTTTAACTACATTTCTGTGTCATTTTATAATTTGTGGGCAAGAAGAAAATAAGTGATAGAGCCCAATTCTAAAGCTGAAAGAAATTACTTGGACAACAGATAGTGTTTTCATGGTGCATAAAACATGACCATCAATAGCAAACTTATAATGCTGAATTGCTCAAAGCTATAGAATAATGTCTTCTTATAAATTTTCAAAGGAATAGTATACTATTCTTATACAAAATGTAAATTAAAGTTGAATTTTTATCAGCCTTGAACACAGTGCTCTCTAGTCAAGGGAATCAGTGGAGCCTTAGAGGAAAATTTTGCTGGTTGCTTGTAGTTAAGGTGAAAATTGTTATCGCTGGATTTGCATTAAATGCAGTTCTTTCCTCTTAAGATAGGATGATTGGCAGGGATTTAGGCTTTATTACTGAAGTAGTTCTAAACCAAACTGCTCCTTTCAATGAATAATATCTACTCCTTTGTTTACTAATGGTGTTTTTGACAGCTGAGAGTTTATAAAGTGTGTGCGTCACTGTATTAACTATTAAAGTTCTCTGTTTAGATGAGGTAGAGTTGGTATATACTTTTCCTGCTGACCCAAACACTTATGTTAAAATCATGGGTGAGAAATGAATTTGTTGTAATAAAGTCATAATTAAAGGAAGGCATGCTTATATTTTAAAAAAGGTTTTATTCATTTATTTTTAGAGAGAGGGGAATAGAGGGAGAGAAACATTGATGTGTGAGAAAAATGGCGCTTGGTCCTCTCTCGCACACCCCTAACTGGGGACCTCGCCAGCAACCCAGGCATGTGCCCTGATCAGGAATTAAACCAGCGACCTTCCACTTTGCGGGACAGTGCCCAACCCACTGAGCCACTTCACTCAGGGCAGCATGCTTATAATTTTAGATTTATTTTTAAATTTGGGGAGGACAGGGCAATATTCATTAGAAAAAAATTTTTAAAGATTATCAAACCACGTTTAATTAGAGCCTTCTCAGTATTAGTCCATCTTAATGATTTATATATGTGTTAACAGTGAATCAACTAGATACAAATGATATTGCCTCTGGACTTCATTTTAACTTCTATGGAACTTAAATAGTTCTGTGTTAGTCTGTATCTATATATTATTATATCTTTCTATCTATATAATTGACTTACTTATACTTATATGAAAAAAAGCCTTGGCCTTTCTTTTATGTTTATTAATACAGTCTATTCATTGTAGTCATTTCCTAGCATATAATGAAATTGCACTCCTTAGAGTAATTGCATTAATAACAAAATTACAAATGAATAAGAGAGCATCATGTCAAGTGAATTACTTCTCTCCAGAGCAACTACCTCTTGGTGAAATGGAAACTGAAAAAAAAAGAGTATGTTTTGATTGTATGTATCAGAGAAATTATGGCTGCCGGCAGCCCTCAATCCAGGGAGAAAATTCACAGTATGGGTTCATTGTAAAAAGGAGAAAGGTTCACCTCCCTTATCTTGCTCTTGTCTGGGCCTGCACTTGGCATTCTCACTCTCTCTCTCTCAGGAATTATTATATCAGGCTTAACACCAAAGATGAGAAAAAGTTGGACTGAAAAACCCATACAAAGAATCTGATTACCTTCTTCAATATTATGAGGCCAGTTGTGCATTCAACTGTTAGTTCCTTCGACGTTTGCAATGAAAATATCATAGGATTAGAAATTTGGGTTTCAATTAAGAGGGAACAAAGTTAGAGTAACTAGAATTAATTCCATGAAGGAAAGGAACTGAGAGATTTTTCTCAGGAAATACTGTTTTTAAAAAGTAAATAGTTATACAGTATATGTGATTGCAATGTCAGGGATTCATTTTTAATTAAGGGTCTGTTGACCTTTTTGGAGCCTTAAATAGTTGTGTTCAATGGAGAATATTGTCATTTAAATCTCTCTGTAGACTCCTGCTCCATCTGGTATAAACCTCTGTGCTTCCTTAAAGTTTTTCTGAGTTGAGTTTCTGAAAGTTTTCTGTGTGGCCTGATTCTCTGTTCAGTCTGACTGTTGTTTTATGTTGCTCTTATAGATTTTACTCTATTCATTTAAATAGATTTTCCTGCCGGTTTACTAATATTGTAGCTGAGATCTACTGGCTGAATTGGTACTTACTTTATTACTCTGTACTGTAGATGTTGCTTGTGTCCTAATTATAGAATCTTTTACTAACCCAAAAATAATTCAACAATATTTCACTCAGTAGTAGTTTGTTATCTTATTTTAATCTTTGTATTTCATTATAAAAGGGTATTTCAAAATTTCTTTGCAATAACCTTTGCTTTCAGTATGGTTAAGTGTATGAATGGAACTAAATTGTTTTCTTAGAGGCTTTTGTTATTGAGTAAAAGATATATTTAATTTCTATTCAGTTCCCAATGATAATAGAATGTCTTTCTTTTCTCATTTTAGTTTTTCCTTTTTGTCCTATCAAGCAAGTGTCATATATAAATAATTAAGGGAAAAATTAAAAGGATATACATCTTTAAAACTTCTAAAATATTACAATTTCAGTGTAGAATAGAACTTTACTTTTAGTTCTTTTCCAGATGTTGATGATGATGATGGGTTTCTCTCTTCACCCATGATGACTTCTCCACTTGTGATGACTAGTAACTTTTGGTTCAACCCTTTAATCTAGACCTTTGTTTAGGAAGCTGTGTGGGTTCAAGCTATGCTAATTATAAAGAAAAGTCATCAGGTATTAAATATGCAACACATAGATTCTCAACTATGTTCTTTTCTTTAGGAGCACACATCTGTATGTGAGTTATTCCCGTGCATTTATCTAGAAACGTGGTGTGAACTGCACTGTCACTCTGCCCTTTTCCTCAGTGGCTCGCACTCCCGCACCCTTCAGCACACACAGGAGCAATCACACTGAAGTGCTCCGTGGTAGCTAAGAACTTTTAGTAAGTGCTCATTGAAAACAGCTGTTATTACAGTACTACCTTTTAGCCTGAGAGGACAAAAGGTGGCCTGGGAAGCTGAGGTACACCAAGACATTCCTGTCTCTATCTTTGTTTCTGAAGAGCCTAAGGCTCTTTGACACCCATTTGGAAGGATTTAGGTACACCCCAGAAAAGATTTCCCTAAAGATATTTCCTTATAGCCATTGGTAGCAGATCCTGTTGTAAATAGATACTACTGTAGAAAGTAAGTCAGCATTAAATAGGGATTATTTAACTTTCCTTTTACAAAGTTTATGTGCACCAAACAGAATTCCTCTTGATTTTGCATTTAGGTTAAAATACCAAAAGAAGCGTTCATGAAGAAACCTCAGTATGTAGTAGTTCCTGAAGGCCACTCTAAAGCCACCTTCCCAGAAAGCCTTCCCCTTTTCACCCTGAGCTGGATGCATACCCCTGCCAAATACACCCCAGACATTCAACAGTTAACTTGCCTTAATTTTGCTCAATATTAATTACCTGAATATTTTGTGCACCTCTTAGTACTTCCCAGCTTCCCCATACACATTAGATAGTAAGTGCCTTGAAGGCACATATTTGATGCTAACATAGTACTGGGCATAGAGCTGAATTTTATAAACACATATTGACTTTGGCTATTATAATATCCAAAGACCTCTCTCTTGCCAAGTCCATTTAATTAGTATGATACTACTTGAAAAGATCGGGTGTGACCCCTTCCCGAAATTCTTTCTATGAAAAAGTGTCAACCCCCAATATATTCCTTATTCTCATTAAACTGGAATTCCTAAGCTAGGTTTATTCACTTATACATGTACTTAGGATAAAAGAAGTTCTGGTTTACAAAAATCATAATTTTATGTAATGATTTATGAGCTTGACCAGAAGCTGATTTTTCTACCTTATCTAAAAAATAATTAATTATATATTCAATCTATATTGTTTTATTTTTAATTTTATTTTAATTACTGTTCAAGTACAATTTTCTGTGTTTTACTCCCATCCTGGCCCACCCACCCAGCCCTTCCCTCCTCCCTCCCATTTCCACCCACCCCCAGTTTTTGTCCATGTGTCCTTTATACTTGTTCCTGTAAACCCTTCCCCTTTTCCCCGAATGTTTTTATTTTTAAATATAAAATAAGTTAACATTCAAAATTAAAAGTATAAAAGAATAAACAGTAGAAATTATCTTGTGAGCCCATTTAGTTGCTGTTCCCAGAATTCCTGGTATACTCTTCCTAAAATATTTTGTGACAATATTAGCAACTACATGTATAAAATATCCATTAATTTCTCCCCTTTGTTATACAAAAGTCAATACACTATACATGAGTTTTTTGACCCTTGAAATTTTTACTTAATATATTATGGTGATCCTTCTATATCTGTACTAGAAAGAATCCATATTCATTTCTGTGACTAGATTAGCATTACATTGTATGTAGTATAAAAGCTGAGTTTTGTTTGTTGCTTTTCATGTGCGACATAAAAACCCAGTGGACATACACACATGTCATTTATGTCCCCAAGACCATATGAAAGATATGAGACTATGATCCATGGCAAGTGAGTCTGGCCATTGTACCATGTTGTTAAAGTGACTGAAGGTTATTGACTTACTGTAATTGGAGTCAGCTATCTGATTTAGTTGGGTATATCCATTTCAAAAAGAAAACCCAGGATTTTTGGTGCTTAATCCTTTGTGTACCTTACCTTAACCCTTTGCCATTAAGTTGGACATACACAATACTTAATATCAGTGACTAATGGCAGTAGTTCTTCAGCCTGGCGGCAAGACAAAGCAGTTTAGAACTAATGAGAAAGATACAATCAGGTATATGCCAGAGGTGAGGGATACTTTTTATTTTCTTTGCTCTGGCTCTCTGGAGTTTTTCTCTTTGCTGTAATTTAGGCCGTGTCTACATTTACTGGAAGAAAGCTTTATCTGTTGTGTTCTTTAAATGGTGGCGCCAACTAAATCTCGTATTAGCAGCAGGACTTTAGAAAGATGAATTAATCTTATGTTTGTTTTCTTTTTTAATAGCATATGTAAGACTTTTCTTTCCTTATTGGTAGTTAGAAGGGAAGTTACAGTTTTGAAAATTACCATAATCTTATTGCAAATTAATAGGTGTTGAGAATTTTCACTGGGTATTATTTTAAGAGCCCTACATGTATTAACTCTTTGGGCTCATATAAAGTAGATAATGTTATGATCCTCATTTTAGAGAACAAGGGAACTAAGGAATATAGAACTTAAAAACTTGCTTTAAAAACAGCAGAATTAGGGTTCAGTAGAGCCAAAATGAAAATAATGATAACGACAAAGAAGAAATGAAGCTCATATACCAGACTTTTTAATACTGAAGTTATGTAGCCTCTCGAATGAAAAAACTGTTTCAAAAAGTTCAGTCATAATCTAATAAGTGGCAAGTCAGGGTTGGAACCCAAGTCTGACACTGAAATCAATATACAGGATTTTTATTCACAGGATACATGTAAATAAGTACGCGTATAGATATAAATGTAGATGATAGGTAAAGATAGTTAAAGTAGAATGTGCTTTCTTGAGGTCAGTGAATTTTCTCTTTGCCTTTATGGAACCTATCATAGATTGTTGAATGATTTATAATTCCACATCCCGCTCAACTATGTAGTCGCTTCTGCATAGACACCTGTCAAATCTCTGTCTAAGGTCTGTTCCATTATTGTTCCTTCTGCGAAGCCTGCTCTGTCCAGACCTCTCCCATCCCAGCCTACAGAATGAGTCAAGGTTATTCTCTCCTTGATGTCACTTCTGTGTCCTTTTTTATTGCTCAGTTAATGTATTTACCAAAACTTTATCATTTGTATTTGGTTACACTCGTGTGTCTTTTAGTTAATCTGGGATACTGTTAAGTATAGTATAGTGACTTATTTTTTATATCCAAAACACGTAGCATGTTGTTTGTCCCCTGCTAAGCAGCCAATAAAATAATTTAAAAGTTGACCCTTACACTGTCCTAAATTCATCTTGCTTAATATTTGCTTAACTGTAATAAATTTGAGGTAAACAATGGGAAGAAATGTAATATTGTTAGACAATGTAAAATATACAGGATCTTTGTACATTCTAGCTTTGGATAAAATTTTAAATCAATAAATGATTTTTATCTTTTATAAATATATGTGAACCAACCCTGTTATGCCTCTAAATTCTGGTACTCTGAAATTCCTCCACTTGACCCCCTGCCTCTTCTCATTGTTTCTTCCTTCCTTGGAGCCTGTTCTTTGCTCCATCAGGATCTCTCCTGCTCTAACGATCATTCCCTTGTTCGCCTTGCTGCTCCCAAATCCTCCCCAGGCTCCCTTTCGCTTTTTTAGGTCCCCCAAGAGGATGTCGGTCCTGTGTCAGCTCAGTTTTGAGCTTTCAGCCCCCACCTCTCAGCCAGGCAGATCATCTGTCTTTCTGTCCTCAGGGAGAACAGAGTTCTTTGGATTGCCCTAAAACACTCCGGAAGGACTCACTGGGTAGTCACTTCTGACGCACGTTTCCTGTCCCAGCAGTGTTTCTTTGAGCATGTGTAGTAGAAAAATGAGGTTACTGATATTAAACGTATCAAAAGGAAACAGTAATCAAAATAAATGCCAACAGTGTACCACCTGAATTTGAATTGCTTTTTCTTGTAATCAGGAAGCCCCCATATCCTATTTTTTTAAGAAGTCAAATTAACAAAAGTTGAAAACACTAGCAAAGCGGGCTCTTTAAACACCTTAATTACCTTTCCTATTGGAAGTATGACAGCAACCTTATGAAATGCTAGCCAGCTATCTCTCCTCTCTGTACCTTATCGGGAAGAAAGAATGGAGAGATGGAGGAAAAGTTTAAAAGAGGACCAAAATGCAACGTCTTGTTGAAATATTTCCAAATTATGTGAAGACAAACTAATACAAAAGGAGAAAATGGAAATAAAAGAATGATAGATAATAAACATAAATTGCAGATAGTGATTTTTCCAAATTTAATAATTAATACAGTCAGTGCTTCATTTTCCTATCAACACTTTCTTTGAGTTCTTAGGCTAAAATTTCCCTTTTCTTTATATCTCTTCTTCCCTCTCTCTGTTTTTGTCCTCTCATTTCCTTTCTTTGTTTCTTTGTTTTTTTTTTCTTTCTTTCTCCCTTTTTCTCCCCTTTTCTCTCTTTTTCTCCCCTTTCTCCCCTTTTTCTCCCTTTCCCTCCCTTTCTCCCCCTTTCTCCGTTTCTCTCTCCCTTTCTGCCTCTCTGCCTTTTTTCTTCCTTTCTTTCTTATCAGAGCAGTGGGCATTACAGAGATTATTTCAGTGGTGGATCTGTGTGAAAATGAATGTTTCTCTCATTCTCTCCACTGATTAGTACACTCTCAAATGGCAAGTGTGATAAACCCCAGTCTTTTGATGCCATTCCTGTCTCCCCACCCCAGCCCCAAACTCAAAGAGAATAAGATCAGAGTATTCCTTTTCCTTTTTTTCCCTTGAAAAAGAAACCAGCATTTCTCCCATTTCTTCTTACAGCAGACATTTGGAATAATCAAGACAGAGTTCTTACATTTCCTGTTTCTATGGAATCTGCAGGTCTAAAGTTTCCAGGATGCCCTGTTAATCCATAAAACCATTATCAGATTTCCAGTCTCTTGAGCTTAACTTAGATCTTCAGAAATAAAATACAAGGCTATTTTCAACAGAGAAACTCCGCCTGAAGAGCCTTATAAATGATAGCTTCTAAACTTTCAGCATGCCTTTGATGATTTCACACTTTGACTATTTTTGCATCTTTCGGACATTTGCAGTTCCCTTGAGACATACATTACAGCACACACGCTACCCATGGTTAGATAATCACAAGTTTAGGTGTTTGTGAATGTTTAGGTTCCGAAGAAGAAAAGTGACTTCAAGCAAAGATGTGTGTCAGAATGATGAGATACTTGTCAAATAGGAATTCTCAGAAAATTTCATTTGCAGGTATGCTCATATGTGAGTACTTACCTTTTTCATCCCCCGTATAATTATTTTTCTTCTTTACTTTTGTTATTGATACTTTGTTTTGCTTGGAATGTCCCTTTCTGTTCATTTATTTTAAAACCAGAATTAACACATCAGTGGAAATTACTGGTTTCTTAGGGGGGTGGGTGTATGCAGATTATGTGAAATGATGTAATATTGACATTAAGTTTATCATTTTCTGGAGAGAAATTTGATGGGCCTAAGAGATTTCACTTTTAATTTTGTTTCCCCTTGGACAATGCACATTAAATACCCAAGCTAAGTCTGTCCTTGATGCTTTGCAAAGAACTCAGAATTGCTGAGGGAGTCAGTTGTTTCAAAGGAGATACCAACAAGTGAAAACATAGTAAAAATAAAAACTTTTTTAGTCCTTTACCTTATTTCCTAAGTGGAGGAATAAATAGCAAGGATGCTGATGGAATAGAAAGTCGTGTGTGATAAGATTTAACTTGAAAATAGATGTGAAAAATAATTAAAATTTTAGATTAGACAGACATTTCTTACATTTCCGTTTTATATTCTTATAAATCTAACATTATTTTTTAATCATCATTTGTAAAGTTTTCTTTACTTAATCCTACATTGAAGTATATTGAATTTCAAGGCCTGTTATTAGGACAACTTAAAGTTGGGCTGAAAGTTAAACTACTGTTATGATTAGGGTTCTAAAGGCAATTATATTGATTTTAATGCAGAAGCTTTTAACTAAGGAACTCTCCTCTACATTTTGCCATGGACGAAAAGGAGATTTTACCACCTATGTGCAGTCCATTTAAGATTTGAGTTATTTTCTTTTCCTTTCCTTCACCCATACTTCTCTTCATTTATTATACAATCTGCAATATACCATAGATGCTTATCATTTTGATTCTCATAGACTTGCATAGACAATCTCATATAAAATTACTAAAAATCTTTATCTGTATGTATTTGGGGAAGGAAGAGTTCATTTAGAACTTTTACCTAAAAAAATACTATCCAAAATTTGAAAGGTATTATATAATAGAAAGAATTGGCTAACTGGGGGAAAAGGAGAAAGGAAGGGAGGGAGGGAGGGAGAAAAATATATTCTCCTGAATGTTATCACACCTAAAATGTTTGCAAAAAAAAATACATAAGAATCAGGATGATACTTCTTTTTCATATACCGTCTATATACATGCAGTTATCCCAAACCTATGTGATATTCGAGTGGAGATTAGTGCTAAATTATTTTTCAAAGCAGCTATTTTCAACTTTTTTTCATCTTATGGCACACATAAATTAATTATTCAAATTCTGTGGCACACAAATATGTGTGTATATATATATATATATATATTGCTGATCTGACAAAATAGGTATAATTTTGATTCATTTACACTGGATGGCTATTATGGTGTTGGCCATTGTTATTTTTATTTCACAGTCTAAGGAAAAAAAAGATCAGTGCCCCTGACTATAGTTAGGTATTGCGCGTTTTAAATGTTCTTGTAGCACACTGGTTGAAAATTGCCCTCCAAAAGTATTAAAATCTAAAAGTAATCAACTGAAATTCTTTAAATAAGGTCTTTTATGCCAAACTGAAGTTCATCACTGTTTCCCAAGCACTCGGCAATACCTGGTCCTCAGGGACTGTGCGGTGGCACACGCTGTGGTTATCAGCCTCAGGATCTTTCCAGCACACCTGTCTCTACTGATGTTGCAATCAGTGGAGCTTTTCCTACTTATTGTATTCAAACTTGTTTTGTAAAAAATGTCCACCACTATAAAGTATTCCTGAGGCCCATTTCCCAAGTACATAAATTGATCTTCTATTTAACCAGAAAGATAAATACTTCTCTTCAACTTGTAGAAACAATTGAATGAAAGCCTGTAGTCACCGGTTATTCAGAAGATTGTACGTTACTTAAGCAAAGGTGGTTTTTATAAATATAAATATTGTAGGTAAATATAAACAAAAATAAAAATACTTATTAGTCTGCATGGCCCTTTACTAGCATTTAACCTGTAACAAGTGGTACCCAATAAATGCCATTTTAATACATGAACTCATAAATGAATGAACAATATAGACCTTTTAAAAAAATCCACAACCTAATTTGCATGCTCAGTACAAAATCTTGAACCATAGAAAAGATACAGTTAGAATTTGAGTGATGAGAATTTGAAATGTTGAAATGTAGGATATCATTATAAATTTCATTCATGGACAAAGCTTAAATAGTGTAAAACTTCCTTTCTCTACCCTTACCTCTCAGAAATTCCTGCAATTTCAAAGCTGTTGGGCGCATCAAATTGTCATCTCTTTCTAAGACAGTTTCCATTCTTTGGTGAATAGAAATAAATGCCTACCATGTTGTGTTAGAATGTAGGCTCTGTGGTTTCCAATATCAAAAGTTTGTATTTATTTTTTTAATATCAGATCATCTTAGTGATTTTAGTAGTACTGTGCTATTGTTATAACATTTGCAATTATTTATTTTTACATCTTTAGAATGTGTGTTGTAATGTCATCCATGCAGCCTTTTAGTGGTAGTATAGGGATCTGGAGAGTGCCCCTGGAGGTAAGTAACTGGAAAGGAGGTAGCAGTGATAAAAAGCTATGGAGAAACCCAACTCGCCATCTTGATGTATCTGAGAAGCCCCTCCTCCAGATACTTTTTTACATTTATTACATTCTATTCTTCTAAAAAATTAAGTTATGAAAGTTTTCCCTTCCATGAGATATTTGGAATGAATGCTCACATGAAATAAGACAGCCCCATGTACAATCCTGTCAGTCAGTACATGGTGCTCTTCCCATGTAGGAGGGCCTTGCTATGTCCTACTGCCTCAGGTAATAGTGACGACACTTTGCTGGAGAGTTTAGATGATTCATCCCAAAACCCCCCAAAAGGGAGTGGTATGGCCTAGAACCAAGGAATCCTAAATCTCAGTCCAGGAATTTTCTATCAATTCTGATCCTAAATCTAAAAGTAAAATCTAACAACAACAGCAGTAACAACAAAAATGCAACAAAGGAAAAAATATGAAATACTATCCTGTAAAGTACGTTGTAATGCCATTTATATTTTATTATTTGAATGGTAATGTTTATCTAGTGTTTTCTAATGGCAAGCACTGTGTACTGTCCTAAGCATTTTACTTGCATTTTATGATTTTATCTTTAGACACCTCAGAAGTGGAAATTCATATTATTCTCATTTTATAAGAAAAATAAAAAGGATTTAGAAAAGTTAAATAACTTTTCCAACATTGCACAAATAGGAGGTATCCTAAATGGAATTTTTTCAAATGCTATCTGACTTCAGAGCCTGATCTCACAGCTAAAACAGTAGTGAATGTTTCCTGAAGAGCTGCCTCTTCCTAAAGACTAAACAAACAAACAAACAAACAATTTAAAAAATGGAAGGCTGGATTTTCTAAAGCACACAGAGGATTCTTTAATACATTTGAATACAATTTACACTACAAAACTTTAATTGATACAACTGTTGTAGCTCCGTTTCTTTTAGTGTTATATCAGATACTTCTGTGGTAGCACTTGATGGTCACAAGATGTTTTATTTAACATGGTTCCTTAATTGTTAACACACACACAGGCTTTTCTGTAAAAGTGCATTTTACTAAATAGAAAAAGATGTGGGGTTCTAGTCTCAATGTACATTAAGCAAATGAAAATGTCTTGGAGGTTGCCTATTACCACCATCCTCTACCTCCTTCTCCTCTTCTTCCTCTCACAATACCAAGTTCTAGTTTGTGCTGGGAAGAAGTGATACATCTTGAGGAAGGACTTTATGATACTTTCCCATTTGTGGTCTTTAACTACCATTGTTAATTAACTGACTGTGAATCAGGGAGGAAATTTAATACATCAATAAAATTTATAAAATTTGTCTTAAAAAACAATGTTCTTTAAAAACAATTATTAAATAAAAACAGGATTTAGGATTTTTAAGTATGGGAATGTACAGCCACAGTTTGTTGCAGAGGTCTTTTTTTTTTTTTAATTTATTTACCCGCCTACTTCCACATATATGCTAGCAGCTCAATCGTCACTAAACTCTATGTGCCTATTTACTTTTAAATTATTTAAAATTAAATAAAATTTAAAATTTGGTCTTCATTTGCACTAGCCACATTTTAACTGCTCAATAGCCATCTGTGGTTGGTGGCTATATCTATACAGAACATATCCGTCATCTAAGAAAGTTCTGTTGGACAGCAGACCACTTTGGCTTGGGCAAAAGTTGTGTTTATTTATTTTTTAATTAATTAATTGTTGATTAATTGATTTTTTAAATATTTTATTTATTTATTTTGAGAGAAGGGAGGGAGAAAGAGAAGAGAGAAACATCAATGTGTGGTTGCCTCTCATGCCCCCACTACTGAGGACCAGGCCTGCAACCCAGGCATGTGCCCCGATTGGGAATCAAACTAGTGACCCTTTGCTTCTTTGCTTCGAAGTCTGGCAGGCACTCAGTCGACTGAGCTGCACCAGCCAGGACTGATTGACTGAATTTAGAGAGAGAGAAAAGCAGGGAGGGAGAGAGATAGAATGAGAGAGAGAGAGAAACATTGATTTGTTGTTCCACTTACTTTTGCACTCATTGGTTGATTCTTGTGTGTGTCCTGACAGGGGTTTGAATCCACAACCTTGGTATGTCTGTACAACTCTCCAACCAACTGAGCTACCTGGCCAGGGCCTTGGGTGTGTGTTTATGATGTAACTTGCAAGGATGAACTTTGCAAGGCCATAGAAGGACTAGAATGAACTATTGCCTTATATTTCATAATGTAAAACACTAGAAAGGAATAAAAAAGGTATTATAAAGTTGCAAATTTACCTGATAGTGTATAATAAATGCAGTTATCTATATCTAAGAAAGAGAAAGTGGGCTTTCCCAACTATCTGTCTTGGAGTTGGGCCCCTATAGGGGAATGATGGTCCATGGGAAGGTTACAAGTCAGGTCCTCAGGCCAGGTTCTGCACCCTATTTCCCACACCAATTATGTAGCTTTGGGTGCATCCCAGATTTCCTATTTGTATTACCTATAGGTAATCTGTGACTGGTTAATCTTTTCCTGCAAAATTGTTGCATATGAAAAAACGTTCCAATTAACTACTTTGGTTTTCCTCTTGGTCTATGACATGTAAAGCAAATTGTGTTGTGGAAAAATTAAATGTCAGGCATTTAAATAACACTTCAACCATGTACATTTAAAGATACCTGAAAACCCACACCATCCATTATTCCTGCAAGCATTACATTTAATGTACACCATGTCCAAAACTGTTCTTACCAGAGTGATGGTCCTGCTGAGTTCCCAGCATCCCTACAATTCAGGCTATCTCTCTAATTTCTGTCTCTCATTTAGAACCTCTTCCAGCTTGCAGATGTCTCCTCCCTTCCCGACACTTTCTGTACATGTTATGACTTTGGATTTCAAGTCTGCCTTCACTTAGGCACTCTCCTGAGTTCTGAGTCTCATAGTTTTAAGTTCACTGTGTTTCCCAAAAGGAATTAATTCCTCCTTCCAGAGTCTTTTTTCTTGGAGACCAAGGGTCTGTGCCTTAAAAGGATAATATTATCTTGTCTTCTGTTAAATTAATTACTTTATTCATAGTTCCAGGTGTCATACTAGCAGTTGAAGAAGAAGGGAGGTATAACAAAAAACATCTTCCTAGCAAATTGCTCATAACCTAAAGTATTTGTTCAAATATGGGTTTCTATAAATCCCTGAATTTGTATCACAATATGATACATAAGTATAAAAATAAAACATTTCTTTTTAAAGGTGAAATACGTATACACCCTAGTACCATTGGACCATCTCTATTCTTTTGAAGATCTGTTGTCCATAACTGTTCTAATCCCTTGAGACTTATTATTTCAGAAACTTAATTTTAGCAAGCCACACATAACAGATATTTATTTGTGGAAGAAATTACAATGTGAAGTAACTGTCAAAACAATGATATTTAAAGAAGCTTTGATTTCAAATTGAAGGTTGGCATTTTAGTTTAGAAGTATGTTCACCTACTCTTTGACTCCATAAATCATGTATAAATTATTAATGGCCACATTTAAAGTTGATGTGGATTCTAGAAATGACATATTGCTAGTGTGGTGTGAAGTGTATCTTTGGTAGAATCTTTTTGATTTGATAAAATTTTTCTTTCTTGTAATATACCTGAAGAAACCCAAAACACTAATTCAAAAGAATATATGCACCCCTATGTCCACTGTAGTGTTATTTAAAGCAGCCCAAGTGCCCACCAGTAGATGAGTGGATAAAAATGCTGTGGTACATTTACACAATGGAAGACTACTCGGCTATAAAAAAAAAAATCTTACTTTTTGTGACATCATGGATGGACGTGGAGAATATCATCCTAAGTGAAAAAAAGCCAATCAAAGAAAGACAAATACCATATAATCTCACTTACATATGGAATCTAACAAAAAAATACACAAAGAAGCAAAATAGACACAGACTCATAGATACAGAAAATGGACTGACAGCTGTCAGAATGGGAGAGACTTGTGGGGCTGGGTGAAAAAGTTGGAGGAATTAAGAAGAAAAAAGAACAAACTCATAGACACAGACAACAGTATGGAGATCACCAGAGGGAAAGAGGGTCTGGGGTGCGTAGAAGAGGGTAAAGTTGGGGTAATTGGTGATAGGAGACTTGAGTCAGGGTGGTGAACACACAATGCAACATACAATGACGCTGTATTATAAAATTGTATACCTGAAGTGTATATAATTTTATTAACCAATGTTACCCCAATAAATCCTATTAAAATAAGCAAACAAAGGTAAAATAAAAGTCAACTTTGTCAGAAAATCTTTAATATCCTTCATTGTGCTAACTTTGTTTCTGGCACCCCTGGCAATTTTAGTCGGGATTAATTTCACTGTGCGGGACAGAATAAGCCAAAACCATAATCCAGCGTGTGTCATGGGTCCAAACCAGTTACGAGTTTCGCTTTTCCCGCCACAGGCACGAACTTTGCTAAATCTGCAGTGGACACAGACATACTTCCTTCTTTTTGTTACTTGCTCATATTTAACATTACCTATTTTTTTCCATATGTGGCCAATTTAAAATTATATATTATGGAGGTATTTGAAATTGCAGTAATAAATATGTGTTCTACACATTTTTAATCACTTGCCAGTCTGCATTAGCCTTTTAATTATTAATAAAGAGAAATCCATTGATTTCCTCCAGTTGTTCAAACATGAGTCTGACCTAATCCTGCCTCAGGCTTGAGGCTTTCTGAGATGAACAGCAAATCCTTGAGCTAAACATTAATTTTGCGGGATTTAAACATGGTACTATGTTTTTATTCCTAACGGAGGCTACTCCAATGTCTTTTAGCTTCTGAATTTGCAGAAGTATTATGAACTAGGTCTGTTCATGTTATACATACAATGTAAATCTTGGACAAAACAAGTTTGAGATGCCACTAAAATTTGACCTTTCTTATTCTTTGTGCTGATACTAGTAATTTTATCATGCATGCTCATAGATGGTAGATTCAGAAGACTTTAATACCATTTTAATATAAATTGAAGCCCATTTATTAGCAGATCATTTCTGCTTTTTTCTGTGTTAGGAAGAGCTCTTCTTTCTAGTTATATTCTAAACCTTGTTCAATAACACATGTGGATTTATTGCAAATGGTCTTAATGAAATTTCATTTTCAATTTTCTTTTGTTCATTGGCATATCAGTTAACATTTTTATTTTGTCTCCTGTTGAAAATTCAATGATATGTCAATTTTTCATCTTAATCTCCTCTTACTTCTAAAGGTATGTTAACTAGGGTGGCAAGGGTGCTTTTGATTAGAAAGGTATATTTGTTTTGGTTGTCTATTTTATTTCAAAAACCTCAGTTTAGGCCTTTAGAAGTGGTTGTATAACAAGAACTAAAACTTCTAATAGAAAATAAGCATAAATAATTTATTTAATTCTATATACTCAAATTTTACTTGTATAGGTTAGAAAAAACATTTTTTCTCTCTGGAGTACCACGTAATGACTTGAATGTAAGTAAATCATTCGCAAATATATGAATTAATTTGTGAATTAATTAACTGTTACATTCTATGGCAAATTTCACAAACAATGATGTTTGATAATGACATCCCTTTAGCCAAAAGAGTTTCACATAGTTTAGAATATTCATATCCAATAAAATTTATTACAGCTCATACTGATTGAATATTATAATAATATTATCAATATATAGTCACTACTTTGTTGTTCACATACAAGCTGTTAAATATTTAATTTGATCACTTTGATTGTTCATTGCAATCAATTTTGGAGGTTTTCTAAGCCTATAGAATATCATTTTATGTTTATATTACATAAAATGTAAATATATATAAATTCTGCTAATTTATTAAAATTCTACCATAGACTTTATTAAATCATAATTAATTTGAATATTTACATTTTAAAAGCTAAGAAATGGAAGGTTGTATTTATTTGACCAAAGTAGTGAAAAAAAAATGTTTTTTTTATATGTGCAGTCTTTTCCTATATAGTGAGCCCTTATAACTGCTTCTGATCCCAAATCTCAGGGTATTTGTTTTGAAGAACATAATGGTCTTTCAAAAGCAACTGTGATTATAGTAGCTTCAAAGAAGCAAGCATCTGTACTTTAAGATGGGGCAATGGAAGCTAGCATCAGTCTTCCATAGAAAAGCAATCGTGCTTTTCCCTGCTGCCACTTAGAGGGGCTTCCTCAGGGACCTTGTTAGATGCTTTCATGTGAAGACTGTTTGACCCACTTCTGATTAGTGTGCAGGTTTTCACGGCTATGGCTTCTGGGAGGGAGATGCCGTTGGCTGGTCACCTCTCTATTCTTGAAGTGAAAGGAAAGTCTCCATGGAATATATTAAGGATAATAAAGGAAAGAAGAGACACCAGTTAAAAGGCGTTTGAAATATTGAACTACTATTTAAAAAACCTAACGAAAACATATTTCTGTACTGATTGTTAAGACAACAACAGTCAGTATCACAGTTTCCTATTTTGTGTTCAGAAGAATTTTACTTCTATATTTCTTTTTATTCCAATAGCTTAGAAATATGTAGTTCAAGAGTGCAAAGAGTGATTCTCGAACACATTCACTGTGGGCCAATCAGTTTCCCTGTACTGACTGAATATTCATGTCTATATTTACAATAACACTAAAAATATTAAAGTGTTTTTTGAGGTAACCATAGAAATGCAAAGAATGCTTGGATTGTTAATTTTTCTAATAGTTAGCATCATAGCTTTTATAGCCTGAGGTAAACTTTTCACACACCAAATTTCTCCTTTGGCATGACTATCAGCAACAGTGCTGACATCAAGATATCAACAAGCTTGTTACTATATTACACCATCTTTAAAATTCAATGCCAACTCTTCAGTCATAACTACCATTCAATTTAATATTTATTTACATGAAGAGACCCAGTAGCTTTATTTCTTGTGTTAACCAGTTGCTTATATGTGCAAAATCAAACTCTGGGAAAACTAATTTACTTAATGGTTCTCTTGCTATTTTAGCTTATTTGTATGTGTAGGAAATAGTTTGCCACACAATCCAACATTTGCTGTCTTCTACACTCCTCCAACCATGTAGAATTGCCAGAGTCTGATTTTTCATCAGGATAGGTTAATTTTAAAATAATGTAATACATATCACAATACTTTACCCACATACTGTTCAAGTATTCTCATTTTTAATTTCTCTTGCTTTATCCCTTTAAAAACCACAGCTGTTACTAGGATAACAAAAATGATGTTGAATAACTGCTTACTTTTTCAGTTTCCCGGAGGGGTGGGGGAACAGCAGGTAGCATAGCCTCATCCCCAAACCAGATGTTACTTTATTAAAAATTGAGTGTTTTGGAGGGAGTAGAAGGAGATTTATGCTTTAGGAAAGCAGAAATGAGTAAGAATAGGAGATAGTCTAATTCAGCTATTCAAGCTTTGCTTATATTTTATTGTCACATTTGATTTTAATAATATTTTACATATATATGGACTAACAAAATGTCCAAGGTCTAACCTGATACTAATGAATTATTATATTTTGTCAACCTGACAGGTTTTCTGGAGTCTTACAATAAAATGACATCAGGATAAGTTCTGTAAAGTATCTAATTGTAATAGAATATACATAATACAATATACTATATACATAATACAGTAATATGGTGTATGTAATACACTTCCTCCCTTAGGAGAGCATGTTAATAACAATTCACTAAACTATCTAATTAGTAAAGTTTTAAAAGAAATTTAATGTGTTTTATGGTGCTTTAATCCACCATTTAAATTTGTTTCACTATAATTTGGTTGTATTATAGTTTGCATACATTGTTTTAACTTCTTTAAAGCGTAGAACAAACCAAGAGTTTGAAGGTGCTGTAACTTTGCCAGTATTCAGAACCTTTTCTTTCTTTCAGTTCATTTTGGAAGCTTGCTAAACGTGTCAACTACTAGGAAATCATTCTGCAATAACTTAATCCTTGGGCATCCAAATAAACAAGAAAAGTGTGTATTTTCAAATCTAGCAAGAAGGTTTAAAATTACATCAGAAACTTTTGAAGAAAAATTTTTCCTATCCTTAATTCCACTTATAATTTCCCAAGTTGAAAAGTCTGAAGATTTTTATCTCCTCTGCTTTCTGGACTAGTGTTTGCATTTCTACATCGTACATGATGATGATAAGGAGTGCTTTTTTTCAAATGCCATTCAAGAAAAAAAGATTTCTAATTTGTGGTAAAATTACATAGGAGTAAATCAAATTTCTAAAGTTAGGCAGTCACTTTATTTTTTTAATTTACTTCTTGTTATTTTCTGAGTTGTTTCATCTTTGCAATAATCAAATTACTAAGAGCCTACTCATCATCTTCCAATGACAACATAGTGACAAGAGTTACACATGAAATACTTTGATTTTAATATTATTATGTATTATAATATATATTATCATAGTTACTATGGCCAATAGAGATTAATTGAGCATAATTATGCAGAATCCCTGATTTTAAATTTCCTTTTCTACAACACTTGTATCTGCTTACAGATGTTGATGTCTACTAAGTGTATTTCCCTCCACAATGCAAAATAACTTCTGCAGACCACCATTCTGCCATGATTAGGGTACCGTTGTTCAGTGTCTCAGTTACCAAAGTCTGTTGGCTGCCAATGAGGATAGATACTTTAAAACTTGCAATTAGTCCATCAGCAAAAGTACACTGTGCCATTTGTCTTCATCTTGTCAATTTCACTTTATATCATTTTTTAAACAAAGAAAAGCAACACACTTGTCTGGTCAAGTTATTCTGTATTACTGTGGACCTATGAGTAGAACAATGTTTAACTCTTTTTTTGTGGAGGGAATAGAAAGATCATTCTTTGAGGTCTATAATAAGAATGAATTCATTGAGAAAGCTGTGGCAAATTTAGATTAAACACAAACATAAGTTAAAATTTCCTCAATATAAATACTCTAAAGATATTTAAAGGTATGACATGTCTGAATTTCAGGAAAGATCTAACTGTGTGAGTAGTACTAATATTATTAGGGTATCTGGTTTGTCAAAGACAATATGCATAGCGTTAACTATAGATATAAATCTTGTATCTGAAGAAAAGTATTTGTCTCTTCATTTAAAAGAGAATCCATATATGCATAGTGGGGCACGTGTAGGTGACCGAAGGCTTTAGTCAGTGAGACTGACCATGGCCTGTTTATCTGTTGCACCCTACCTGTCAAAAATTCTGTGAATTCAAACTGCATAAAAAGCTACATGGTGGAAACTCTCCTTATGAAATACATTTAAATAAGGCATGTCTGAGAGTATGTTTCACAGGTTTTAGTTTGTATACAGAAGTGGCAATGCATCCCCCATGCCAGTCCTGCCTTCAGGAGTTTCACCGTAGCATCCACTCTCACCTAGAGGGCTCTGCCTGTCTGCTCAGAGCCCAGGTTGGAGATGGAGCTTCATCAGTGAGAAAACAGTCAGTTACTTTGACTAAAAAATCCTGAATAAGAAATCTCTTTGTATATCCCTTTGAATTTAGTATCTGTACTGTTTGGCAGATGTGTATGTGTTCCTTTAGGCAATGTGTATATATGTATAATATTTATCTATAAATAAATGCCAATGAGTGTTCAGTATTATTTTTTAAATATTTGTTGGCAATTAATTGGAGTTTATAGATTGCATTTATTTTGAAGACTTTTTTTACGTAATGCAGTACATAAAATTGTAGGGCTCTAAATTGCCTCGAATGGAGAAAACTATCAAGAGTTTTTTCTAGCTTTGTGTTGTGTTCTGAATTGATCTACGGAACCCTTTAATTACTTTAATTTGTTAATAGATGCTATTTTTAGAAAACTAAGACAGTTAAGAACAAACAAGAAGAAGAAAAGCAGACATAGAAAGAGAGAGAGAGAAATTTTAAAACATTTTAAAATTTGAGTACCAAAAAATGTTTTTAATATTTAGGTATATAGCCTTCTTTATATTTTCTAAGCATGTTGAATTATATAGTACATTATAAATATTTTACTTATGTATGTAATATATTTTATATATGAATTGTATTCACTAATATTTACTTCAATAATAGGATAGCAAGTCATTTTAATGTCAATTATACTATCTACCCTTCTCATTTAACTGAGGTTTAGATTTCAACTAATCTCTTTCAACTTGGGGAAACCAAGATAGAAGGTTTTCGGGAAAGATGCGGAAAGATGCAGTCAGTTTGGAATGTCGGGAAAGATGCGGAAAGATGCAGTCAGTTTGGAATGTCGGGTAAGTGTTCAGGCTAACAAGATAGGTATGAGAGGTTTTCATACAAAGTTGAAGAGCTTATCCTTAATTTTTTAAAAACTTTGCCAGTGATATTTTTCTGTTCTTGCAATTTTGAGAGAGAGAAACACACAGAGAGAGATTAAATATAGCAGTCTATATTTCACTTGTATTTTGTGCAATATAGGATTATCTATGTGAAAAATCATTTACTTTGTTAACTTATTCTGGGTCAAGTTTATAGACGACATGGATTTTTTCTACGAGGCTTCTTATTAATGACTTTTTAAAATCCAAGTCTTACAAAATGACCTAGAGTTAACCAAGGGTATTTTTCCTCACTTCTTAAAGTGACAAGGTTCAAGTTCCTGTTTCAGAAATTACTAAAGACTGGATATGATGTTTTAGCAGATGATGTTAACAGTTGCCTTTGAGGGTGTCTTTGGAAAGACAAGTTAAATTGCTAAGTTTGTTTGTTTGTCTTATTTCTCTCATTCTATTTTTCATGAGATGTAAATAGATTTCAGGAAAATAATTACATAAATTGCAACGCATAATTCTAGGAAGGTGCTTAAAACTGTGAGCTGTTAGGATGACCTACTTAACTAATTTGAGTGAATGGTAAAGACAGAGAAGCTTACTTTAGTACACAAATTCTCTTGATATCTAGAGTTGCAAAGGAAGAAAACTCACTAGACAGGATGCCCTCATGAAAACATTCTTTGGTGACAAGAGATATTTTTTTATCTTGGCTTTGTAGTCAGGATGTGTTTTATAGAAGTCTCTTAGTGATTTTTTAAAAATATTTTATTTATTTATTTTTAGAGTGAAGGGGAGGGAAGGAGAAAGAGAGGGAGAGAAACATGAATGCGTGGGTTGCCTCTCACGCCCACCCTGCTGGGGACCTGGCCCACAACCAAGGCATGTGGCCTGACTGGGAATCGAACCTGCAACCCTTTGGTTTGCAGGCTAGTACTCAGTCCCCTGAGCCACACCAGCCAAGGCTCTTAGTGATTTTGTTTTACAGTGTGTGACTTGACAAACCAATATTGTATGTGTGTGTGTTTATTTTTAATTACAATTCAATAATTTAGCTGAAGAATCAGGAATCTGAAATCCGTGATCTTTGGCACAAATTTCAAATTGTACCTTTTAAGGCAAACTCCAAGTAAATCCTAATAATCCCTAGTCTCCTAAATTCCTTGAGAATTAAACCATACCTTCAAGAGAATTAGACCACTGGTGTGGACTGAATGTTTGTATGCCCCAAAATTCATTTATTGAAACCCTAACCCCTAGTTGGATGATATTTGGATGTGGGGTGTTTGGGAAGTCATTAGTTTGTGAGAGTGGAGCCCTCACAATGAGATTAGTGCCCCATCCCATGATGAAAGGGCAGGAGAAAGCTTTCTTCCTCTGCCATGTGGGGTCAGGAACCTGGCACTCACTGGCAGATCTGCTGGCAACTCGATTGTGAACTTCCCAGCATTCAGAACTGTGAGAAATGAATGTTTGTTTTTTAAGCCACCCAGTCAATGGTAATTTATTTAGCAACCCAAACTGACTGAGACAACCACATATCCGAAAATAAATAATGCAGTGGCTGTGATAATGACTGGCACTTATGCGGTAATTAATGGCATACAGCTTATGCTTTTAAGGGTAAGAATATGTGCACATGTGTGTGCACATGCATTCGTATCTATCCACCTATCCTTTAACTTCTTCTGCATCTATCAGAAGTAGAAACTTGTCCTTAGTGACTTGCCAGAATCACATAACTAGGAGTCATGGTGGTAACAATGACCCCCAAGCAGCCTGGCATTCGGGCGCAGGTTGACATCGCCAGAGTGTGCGCTTCCTCAGCTGCGTTTTCCTGGGCTAGAAGATATTTTGCTGTGTGGTGTGGCGTGGGAAGGAGAGGTCGTGGGGGAGGGTCTGAGGAGACATGACAAAGAGAATGGATAAGCAGTTTGAGGAAAGGGTGGAGTTAGGAACAGGAACACTGAAATTGATTTTTAAATGTGACTTCTTAAAATTGTCATTTTGTGATTGACCATGTAGCTTGACTTTTGCTTAAAAAGATTCCTTATTTCTGGCTCAGGATGTCATTATGCATTCAAATGGTCAGGCCTTAAAAATGAGAGGCGTAGCTCAAAGGGAAATGTGTGGGTGATGCAAATCATCAGACTCTTGGTAAATTCTGAGCAGTCAGACCTATTGAAATGTTTCAGTAACTTGAAGGAGAACTTGACTAATTACTGGTAGTTGATATTGCTGTACTGCACTTAGTTTCCTTCCTGTAGCTTTTACTAAGGACTGATAATGTGAAATGAACCAGGGATTCTTCTCAAGTCATTTTAGAGGCCTTGTTAAGTGAATGAGACATTGGGAGCATGGCTCTAGAACTCCAGTAAATTCACTTTAGATATTAAAAATTACTCAGTGCATTCTGTACTCATAAACACATCACTTTACAAATAATTATTTTTAAAGATTCAATTTGTATATCTGTTTAAGGTGAGAAAGATTATAGTCAACTTTTTTATGAGGAACATTCCTTTGGTAAACTGTGCTTCTTTTGTGATTGCCTTATTATTCGTTCAAGAACACTTTTATACTGCCTAGTCGGTGGCTCACTGTGTACTCAGGAGTGAGCTAAATGCAGGTATATTTAATCTTCACAGCAGCCCTCTGAGGGTGATGTTAAGATCTCCTTTTCACTGATAAGGTAAAATGAGGTAGGGCCCAATTAAGTGAATGTTCAAATGTTACACCTAATAAGTGGTAAATTTCTAACTGAAATTAAACTTTTTGTTAACTACAAAATTTCTCTTAATTCCTATGCCTTATTCTATTCAAAATAAGTTTTAACTTACATGGACAATTTTCATGATCTTTCTTGCTATCCCTGGGAGGATTCTTGTAAAAGTTAAATATAGAACTCTGTAAGGTTTTCTAATTATTCTATGAATTCCTGCTTATTTCCTTCATAAAAGCTGTGGGCATAGCGGATATAAAATCATCAAATAAGAAAGAAAAACTCTGTCCAGGAACGTTGTGTCTTTGTTTAGGTTTCGTTTTCATCAGCCCCTGCAGTTTATTGAAAATCCAGCTCTGGGTACATGGAGGATGAGTTTACATGTCATGTAATTTTTGATGGTCCTGTGCTAGTTCAGAGTTCTATTAATGTATAATTTTTTCACTCAAGAAGGGGGATTTCAATTCTTAAAGGACAAAATACTTTGTTTATATTTATAGAATTCAGCACTTACTCATCCAGTGTTACGGAGCTTTTCATAAATCCAAGTCTCCTCTTCACAGCTAAGTTTTAAACTTCCTCAGGGCAGGACACATATTTTTATATTGCTTGGTAAATAGGCGGGCTACACCTCAGAATTTTATCGAGTGCTTTTTAAAAGTTACTTGCTCTTTTTGTTTATGGGGAAATAAATTTTATTAACATGCTGATTCCGTGCAGCTCCAAACATAATGTCAAAGCACTTGGTCATAGAATTGGAGAATAATGACTTTTTTTTTAAATTAAGGTATAACTGATAAATAACATTATGATAGTTTCAGGTGCACAACATAATGATTCGATATACATATGTGTATATTATAAAAAGATCACCAAAATAAGTCTAGTTAACATCTATCACCACACAGAGTACATTGTTTTCTTGCGATGAAAACTTTTAAAATCTACTCTCAACAACTTTCAAATCTACAATACACTATTATTAACTATAGTTTCTGTGCTGCACATTATAGCCTCAGGACTTAGTTATTATATAACTGGAGGTTTGTACCTTTTAATCAACTTCACCCATTTCAACACATCCACCTCTCCACCTTTGGCAATCACCCATCTGTTCTCTGTATCTACAAGTTTGGGTGTTGGCTGTTTCTCTTTTCATATTTCCAAGACTTAAAAAAAAACCATTATATTCTACATAAAAATGAGATCATTACTGTTGATTTACAGTGTTTGTCATTCTCTCTCTGACTTTTAGCCCTGATTTTAGTCCAAATAGGCCCTGAAGGTTTATTATGTTATTATAAATAGCAGAATTTCACCTTTTTTGAAAAATTTAACCTGTATTATATTTTTCCATTACCATTTAGTCCCCTTATATTCCCTCCCCTGCCCATGCAAACACCACAGGGTTGTCCATGTCCATGAGTCCCTTTTCCTTTTTGCTCACTCTCTCCACCTCCTAACCTCCCCCACCACCTACCACCTAGCTGTCATCTGCTCTTCATCTATGAGTCTGTCTCTGTTTTGCTTATTAGTTTAGTTTGTTCATTAGAGTCCACATATGAGTGAAATCATGTGGTATTTGCCTTTCTCTGACTGGCTTATTTCACTTAGGATAATGTTCTCCAGGTCCAACCATACTGTTGCAAATAGTAAAATTTTCTTCTTTTGTATGGCCAAGTAGTATTCCATTGTATTAATGTCCCATAGTTGTTTTATCCAATTGTCTGTTGGTGGACACTTGAGCTGCTTCCATATCTTGGCAACTGCAAGTAACACTGCAATGAACATAGGGGGGCTTACATTCTTTCAAATTAGTGTTTTGGGTTCCTTTCGATATATTTCTAGAAAAGGCAGATCCATTTTTAGTTTTTTAAGGTATCTCTATACTGCTTTCCACAGTGTCTGCACCAGTCTGCATTCCCACCAAGAGTGTAGAATGTGTACCCTTTCTCCACTTCCTCGTCAGCACTTGTTGTTTGTTGATTTATTGATGATAGCCATTCTGACAGGTGTGAGATGGTATCTCATTGTGCTTTTTATTTGCATTTTTCTGATGATTAGTGACATTGAGCATCTTTCTATATGCCTATTGATCTTGTATATCCTCTTTGGAGAACTGTCTATTCAGGTCATTTGCTCATTGTTAAATGGTTTGTTTGTTTTTTTGGTATTGAGTTTATAGTTGAAAAACACTCAATTGTACTTATATATTCCTTATATACACCCACAGATACATTTTCTTTATCCAGTCATCCATCTAAACAATATATGTTGTTTCTATGTCTTCAATATTATAAATAATGCTTCAGTGAACATGAGGTGCAGATTTTATTTCAATTAGTGTTTTTTTTTTTCTCTTCAGGATAAATTCCTAGAAGTAAGGTTATTGGGTTATATGGTAGTTCTATTTTTAATTTTTGGAGGACCCTCCATACTGTTTTCCATAGTAGTTGAGCAAATCTATATTCAACCAACAATGCCCAAGGGTTCCCTTTTCTCTACATACTCATCAACACTCTCTGTTTTTTGATAATCCATTCTAACAGGTGTGAGGTGATAGCTCATTATGGTTATTAAATGCTTCTTGAATTAGCTTCTGCACTTCTTTTTCAAGACTGCCCTATCCCTTTATGCAAAACAGGCAGAATTAAACCCATTGAACACATCAAAGGTGTGTGCCCTTGAAAACTTGGCAGCCTGGTGTCCTTTAGAGATCGTGGAGTTATTGCACAGAAAGCAATAACTAAGAAACATGTTCTGTGGAATTAGTAAACAAAGATATACCAAATAATTCATTAAGCCAATAAATCTAAGTGAGAACAGTGGAGTTTGAACCTGACCATGAGAACAAGCTTTTTCAATTGGCACTTGGATATCTGGCCTCTACAGCCTGGAGCAGTTCTGTGTTTCAATTTGGCACTGTGCTGAAAGATGGCATTTGCTGGACCAAAAAATCACTGACAAATGGGTTCTTCCAACTAAAGGTGCCCAAGTACCACAGTTTCTTTACAACTGTGAAGAAAAAATCGAGGAATAATAATTTCTATGTACATTGAGACTGAAAAAATTTCATGTGACATTCCCCATATAGAATATCATTACTCATGGGCCCTTGGTTTTAAAATAAACATTGGACATGGGGAAATCATTAGCAGAGAGCAAAGCTTCATGAAATATAATATCTCATGTGTGAGTATATGCACATAGTGCCTCTATATAAACACTAACTGTGTGTATATGTGTAAGATGTAAGGAGTTAGAACTGTTATTTAGTTGTGTTTATATAAAACAGATAATTTCATGATTACATTTCTTATTCTGTGTGTCACATACAGTATTTCTTCTCACAGTTGTTGGACAACAAGCTTTGACATTTTGAGAGTCTACAGATGTCATAATTAAACTTAGTAATCAGTCTAGAAGTAAACACATAAATAACAAGTGATCATAAAGGTCAGCAATATGGCATGACATAAACATGGAATCCCAGTGCTTGCTTCTAATATAAAAAAATCCTTCTGCAGTTCAAAGCATGTCATTCTTCGCATATGTTCAAATGAAACATGAAAGAAGAAAAACTTTCTCCAAATGATTAATGTAACATTTCACAAGGACATACGGGTATTCTTAGATTTTAATGGGGGAAGGGGAACTTACCTGGAATCAATTATGGGAAATTTGGCAAAATGGAAGTAAAATATTTATTCACACTTCTTGTTATAATTACTTGACATGTGTTAAAAGAATTTTTAAAAATCCCAAAGAACAAGATGAGAGTAATTTCAGTCCATGGGAATTAATTGTATTCATATAATAGTATGACAAAAAAAAAAGATATCCTGGTTTTTTAAAGGATTTTTGAAGGACAGATTTAAATGTACATTGAGTAAAGGTTACATACTGGAATTGTCTCAGCCCTGTCCCAAGCGATGCTGTTTCCCCCCAGGTCTTGTGTTTTTTTAATCCACATACATCCACATATTTCTCTGAGAGGGCAAAATTTACAGAACTGTTTGTTCACCTATCTATCCCACTGAAGAGTTTCTTGAAAGCAGTGTCCTTTGTTAAATCACATCTTCGCATCCCCAGTTATTTCTGAGATATCAGGTACTTCCTCTTTCATATACTCATAGGCCAGGACTGAGAGTACATAGTAAGTAATAGATAAAAATTTATAATTTAATAGAATAATACATGAAAAAATAAATATGTTAGTGGATAAATGTTGCACTTATTTTGATTTAAGACTTTACATTTTAATCATTAGAGATTATAGAAATTGTACATTTCATAGCAATAGATATCTTAAAACATTTTTGTATAATAAAAGATATGTAATTTAGTTCAATACTGAAAATGGAGCTAACAAAAATAATAATATTGCCACAATACCTTTTATGTCCTCATGTACAATTAAGGCTTAAATGACAGTTCAGATTAACAGTGAGTGCATGGCAGTGCTCTTCCCTAAACACAAGTCAGCATCGTGGGTCAAATTAGACAGTGATTGGGAATGTGTAGAACAGTTATTCAGTTTAGGATAAATATTAGTTTTCGAAAGTACAAGCTTCTGCCAAATATCATTTTCTCCCAGTCTACTAAACAATTAGCGATTTTTAGAGATTTAAGAATTTAAGGGGAAAGAGGGAAAAAATACAAATGTCATTGGGACACAAGAATACAATTTAATGGTGCTAAGGTCAGCGGAGAGGTCCCGTGGGCCAGATCCATTCACCCCCAGCTGAAAATGTTTGCTCTTGGGACTGTCACAGAAAAAGTTTTCTGAATGGCAAAAAATAGACGCCTATAGAGGCGTCTTGTTATTGTGTATACTGACTTTTATCTTTGAAATTAAAATTATAGTTGAAATAACAGTAAAAACTTAATGAATCATTTCTTTTTCTTGGTTCCTATAGGAGAGGTTTGAGGCAACAGATTTAAATTTTTTATAAATGTGAACATATATCATTTCTACAAGTCTCACATGGATGGGATGCTGACTGGTAAACAGTTTTGAATAGTAATTAAAATTAATTTAATGCTAAGCATATGTCTTGTCTTACTTTATTCATTTTCCAGGATTTTAGAATATATTTATATATGAATTGGAGAGCAAAAGTATGACTGCAATTATTTGTTTTGGTATACACATTTTTTTTAAATTCCAGAGTTCAGTGTTACTCCCTATCCCTACTCCATGCTTTCCCATTTTTAAAGTCAAGTCAAGCCCTGGCTGGTGTAGCTCAGTGGATTGAACATGGGCCTGTGAACCAAAAGGTCCTGGTTCGATTCCCAGTCTAGGGCATGTGCCTGGGTTTCAAGCCAGATCCCCAGTGAGGGGCGGGCTAGAGGCAACCACACATTGATGTTTCTTTCCCCCTCTTTCTCCCTCCCTTCCCTGTTCTCTAAAAATAAATAAACAAAATCTTTTTAAAACTAAATAAAATAAAGTCAAGTCACAATTTGTAATTATTTTTGTTCTTTAGATTATTTTATGCTTCTTCGCAGCAGCTTGGGATCTTTGAGGATAACGCATAGTACTGCCTTTCTCAAAGCTGGAATTTTAAACTTAGCAAATATTTAAAATTTATTTGAAGTTTATGTTGCCAGACAATAAGTATTCAGTGATGATGTACCTTTATGAGGAAAGATAGGAGAAAAGGTCTTATTGCTTCTAGTACCTATATGTAACTCCTTTTATGTTTGTAGATATTTATCAATCCTAAGTGATGAAGGAACAGGAAAGGTTCACATTGCCTCCTACTCTCAAGGTGAATGTAGTCCAGGCACATCCAGAAATTTGTGTGTATGTGTGTGTGTGTGGATTAAATAAAACGGTCATTAGCGGGTTGGTCAAATATTTTTCTGAGATAAATATTACATCAACTACAGAACAGTCTGTCCTGAGCATTTTAGAGGAGCTTTTCAGCTATTTATATGGCCTTATAAACAAATACAATAAAAGTACTGTAACAGTTCACTGACATGTCATTGCTTTGTTGCGAATGTGGTTTTCATGCCAAGAACAAATATGAGAAATCTCATTATATCTCTGTAGCACAGCTAATCACAGTGCAATGCGTGTCCGTCAGTTGATCTTTTGCAGGAATTAGGGGAAATTCAAAAGAAAGATTATCGTGTGCAAACAATGAGAGCTTAGATATCTTGCCTACTGGCCTAAGGTCTCCCCATCATTCCTGCAGGGTTTACTTTCTGTATGAGGAGTTAAGGTGAAACATGAGGTAATTAGGGCTAATCCTCCTGGCCTCCTGCTGGCCTGTTGCCTCCTAGGCCATAGCCTAACCCAAACTATTTTCACAATTTCAGAAAGAAAAGTAGATTTTTGTAAAATTGATGTTCACTCCATTTTTAGACAAGATTTCTAATTTTTTAAGGCTATTAGTATTAATTTTTAAATAAGGCCTTTGCTTGGAAAAAGTATAAAAATGATCATGCTTTTCTTAAATTTTTATTTAAAATGGAAAAAAAGACCATTATATATACTCAGTCACTGACATGATTATAAAGTTACATTGTTGAATTTACAAGTTACTAACAGACGAAATGAAATGTGTACTGGTTTAAATCCTTAGTCTAGATTATGCTGGAAAGTATGTCCTTCCTCATGAAAATATATTCCACATAAAGATTTGTCAATGAATTATTAATTTATAAATGTATGAAAATATTTGAGTAGGGAAGGGGGAGGAATAGTAAATAAAAAAGAAAAATCTCTGAACTGCATCCAGGTGTTTTATCCTTTATTAGTATGTAATAAATAAATCTGCTAGGTAGTAACCTATATACTCCTTAGAATAAATATATCTCTGTGTATTTTAGTATGAGTTCCATAATAAGTTTGTGTGTATGTGTGTATTGTTTTTATTTTTACTTTTCAATAAGGAAAGAATAAAAAGATTTAACACACTTGTTAAACCTCCCTGAGTTGAAAGTATGAAGCACTTTATAGATACCCTAGCTTTCTAATGTACCAACATAACAGAATCTATACACTTGCCAAAAGGCATTTTACTAGGATGTTAAGAGTTTAGAATTGACAGACCCCCTATATTAATTAAGCAGCATATTGTTAATAAACAGTCATGACATTTATAAAGGAGACCACTTACAAAAGGAGCAAATCTTCTGTCATATTTTGTTACATCCTACCAGGTATCAGGCTAAAAAAACTACTAAAAAAATCTATTATTGTAAATTTGTGTTTGTTTTCCTAATTGCTATCAGAGTTTAAGCATCTATTTCGACTACACTCATATATTCTTTTCTATATTTTTATATGTACTTTAGAATTGTTTGGACTAGCATCTTGAAAATATATATATTAATGTCCTTTACCAAGATTAAAATCATTTCTGTGGAGTAAACCAGTAAGGAATACATAACAGCTCTACAGCAACAAGATGCTAATTCATATCTTCTGTTTGAGACTCTGGGGTAGTTAATATTTATGTTGCTAGATATGTGGCTAAATAATAAACTCTTATTTGTAGTCAGTTTTGAAATTTACGGTCAGAATCTTACTCTTTTTTTTAATAAGAGAAAACACATCATTTGTATTCTACAGTCTTTAAGACTACCCAAAACTCGTATGAAGATTGTGTTTGTTTATTGAATTTGGTGTCAGTCCTTCAAAGTGGAAGTGAGGTCTTTTCTTCTACAAAATTGCAAAGAGAGCATTTGTACCATGGCATTTAAGAATATATCAGATGAGATTTTCTATTGATCCCAGCGGCGGGGATGAGTGCCCTTAGAGAATAAATGAGCCGCCTTTATGAGGCTCCTTGTCATCAAGGATTTAGCTGTTTCATTTGCAGATTCCTGTAAATGTTCACCAGATTCATGGCCAGTAATTTTCACTGGAGAAAGACTGGACCATGGGTAAGTAAATGACTCTTTGTCATTAATGGTTTCAAATAGCATTACAAATGTTCTGGCAGCTCAATTGATTCTGATGAAGCTATGGAGCCCAATTGCAATGTGTCTGTAGCTAATATTTCCAATTATTAGGCCAAAGAAAGGATGTGCATGCACATATTCGGATCACATAGTTTTCCGGTATACAAATTTAAATTGAAATCTACAGATGTACAATTCTAGAGAATAGGGCACACAAAAAAATACATGCAAACGGAAATGATTCCTTATGTAATTACATTTATATCTGTTAATTTTCACTTCCTTAATTGGGTTATCTTCTAAGTGATCAGTAAATTTCATGCAGTAACTAATTTACATGCTCTGTTAGAAACGGTAGCTGCCTGATGACTTTAAGTATAAGCACCTGCTAGTGTACCGAAATGGGTTTGGAATTAACAGTGAAGTCAGAAATCTTCAAAAATTCTTGAGATATGGCAGATAAATGGATTAATATATCTGTCGGTGGAATATGTTCCTGCATATGAAGTTATTTTAGTATATGTGTTAATATTTAAATTACTTACACCTAATTTAAGGTTTTCATTTTCAAAATTATTATTATCAGTCTTAAATTTCCATGTCGAACTGAGTTAGAAAAATCCATACTTCATTTTCTTGGCCTGTATTGGTTCTGGTATGGGCTGACTCACAAAGATGAGTGTACTACAATATAGTAAAATGTTCTGCAATTTGTAGTTTCTCATGTACACTAGCAGAAATAAAAGTAGTACCACTTTCGGGGGTGTTTTACATCCTGTTGCCTACTTATCCCTGTCTCCCCAGGAAAGAATACCCTTAGACTTTTGCATGCCTGTCCAAAGTCCCTCCAGAGGCCCTCTCAATCTCTCCTGGTGTGGGTGCAACTTAATAAAACCTTTACTGAAGACAATTTAACATGAATCAAAATTATAAAATGACTGTAGTCTGAAACCCAGCAACTCCACTTGTGTAAATGGATATTTCAGATCAATGTATGTATGTGTGCAAATAGGATTACTATATATGTTGAAATATATGCATTATAGCCTTGTTTTAAACAGCAAGTGATAGGCATCAGCTTCAATTGGATCAAGTCAATGGGAGACTCACTAAATAAGCTTTGGCATATCTTATTATGAGCCATAAAAAAAGAGAAGTCTTCTGTGTTTCCAAGGCTTCCAAGATAATTTATTAAGCAAGAAAACAAAATGTGCTGAATTGCATTTTGCCACTTTAAACTATTGTTTAAAAATGGGAAAATGAACATGTACATTTATATACATGCATGTCTGTGCATGTTAGCTCACATCTGCATAAACTATATATAGAAGGACACACAAGAAATTAACATCATTGAGTGTGAGGGCAACCTGGCTGTGACATCTATCACCCCATTGATCTCCAGGGTTGATTCAGCTGATCTGACTGGCTAGGTGGGTGCCCTCTTTGTCCCTCACTGATCCATTGTGTCCCTCATCAATCCCTGTGTGTCCCTCACCCATACATGCATGTCCCTCTTGAAGCAGCATGCTTTGTTGACTGGTGTTACCTTCCTGCTAGAGGAGAGGACTGTTCTTCAGTCAAGGGTATAGGAGTAGCTGTGCTCCCCCTCTGAAACCTCCAAACAATCTCTCAGGTTCCATTTGTAGGAGAACATAGGGTACTCAAGCTTTTCAGACTCCTTCAAGACAGCATGGATGGATCTGGAGAGCATTATGCTAAGTGAAATAATCCAGGCGGTGAAAGACAAATACCATATGATCTCACGTATAATTGGAACCTAATCAACAAAACAAACAAGCAAGCAAAATAAAACCAGAGACATTGAAATAAAGAACAAACTGACAGTAACCAGAGGGAAGGGGATAATTCGGGGAAAAAGGGGGAATGGTCATCAAGGAACACCTATAAAGTACACATGGACAAAGCCAAAGTGGGGTAGGATCAAGGGTGGGAGGTGGGGTGGGTGAGGGGAAATGGAGACAACTGTACTTGAACAGCAATTGAAAAAAAAAAGACTCCAGACACATCAAAATGAGGCACTGTATATGGCAGTCTGCCTTTACTTGAAAGAAGGAAAAGGATGGATGGAAGGAAGGAAGGAATAAAGGAATAAAAAAGAGAAAGAAAGACTGAAAGATAAGGCTGGGAATGAGACATTCTAAAAACATGTTTTATAAAGAAGATGTACATAAATACAATGGAGTAATACTAAGTCATATGAAAAGAGGAAATACTGCCATTTGCAACAAAATGGATGGGCCTTGAGAATATCATGCTAAGCAAAATTACTCAGAAAAAGTTAAGAATCATATGATTTCATTCCATATGTGGGATATAAAACTCAAAGGAGCAAAAGAACAAACGAGAACACCAAACAAAACTCATAGACACGGACAACAGTATGGTGGTTTGCCAGAGGGAAGGGGGGTGCATGGGGTAGCAAAGGGAAAAGGGGATCAAATATGCAGTGATGGAAGATGACTTGACTTTGGGTGGTGGGCACACAGTGCAATATACAGATCATGTACCTTAGAAATGTGTACCTGAAACCAATGTAATTTTATTAACCAATGTCACCCCTATAGATTTAATAAAAACATTAATACAAATGTGTTTCCTTCACAATTTGATATATCAAGTTTGAGTGTTCAAATTAATGTTTTTCTCCTCTCCACTTTAGTGATGTCAGTTTTGATTGGCTATGGGAAAAACAACCTAAATTCATATTAATAGGTGGTTACTTCATACCTTCCAGTAATATTTCTGATTTTAAAGAGGAGACTCATTAAGTTGGTAACTTTCATGCAGTTCTAAAAGAACTTACCAAGCAATATGTGCATGATCACTTGATTAAAGTGAGTCCGGCAAGCCAAAGACAGGTGTAGGTGCTTTAATCTACATTCCTGACGAAAGGAAGTGGCCACACCAGTCTCAGCAAGCTCCCACATGGAGACTGATGCTCAGGGAGCTCCCGGGAACTACATGTTGGAAAAATGGAAAGAGACAATACCAGGTACAGAAGGGACAGAGAAGCTGAGCTTTAAGCCATAGTAGGTCCTCAAACTGTAGTTATGATACAAGTTATAAAGACAACACATGACATTTGCTTTGCTGGGATGACTGTCAAAAATAAAGACTCTGGATCCCCCTCTCCCCTCAAAATCCACTGAATCAGTCTTTATAGAGGAGAACCTGAGTTTGAGCACTGCTTTTCGGTGACAAAATCTCCTGGTCTACTGGTCCCCTGATTCCTGTTAACTGGTGACCGTGGGTCCTCAAACCAGAAATGTTTGTTCCTGGAACACCCAGGCCCTAGGCAGTCTTTCAGCAGCCAGGCCCAGGATTCTCTTTTAAAGGACGGAAAGTCTTTAAAAGAATTTAAAAGCCCCATCCTGCCCCAGGAAAGCTTTTATAATCCATTTCCTGGGGACTCTCTCCTCACTCCCGGTCCTAGCTCTCTACTCCTATTTTATATTTAGCTAACATCTGCCCTGAGGCACTGGGCTAGTAAAGCGTGTTCTTTTCCCACCCTAGCTAAAGCCTTTTGGCTTTGCAGATGAGTCAGTACAGGGGATTTTCTAAAGTCAATTCATTTATTAAAAAAAAAAAAAAAACCATACTGCATGACTTCGAGCTCAGCACTTTTCTGGACACTGGGAATTCGGAAGAGAACAAAGAGACAAAAATATCCAGTGGACCTTCCTTTCTAGAAATGGATATAGACAATAAACAAAGCAAATAAAGAAAACATATTCTTTAGGTGGTCAAGTTGTATAACAAGAGCAAAAGAAAAAAAGGGGGGAAAAGCGTGCATGTGGTAAGGTGTTGGTGGGCAGCTGGGAGGGGTGCAGTTTTAGGTAAAGTAGCCACTTACAGAGAAGGTGAATTTTTAGTGAAGCCTTAAGAGAAGTTAAAAACAAAACAACAAAAACAAAAACTAGCTTTGTGGGAATGAGCAGTAGGGGCAGATGGTACATTGTTTTAGGCAGAGGAAAGAGCAAGTACAAAGGGCCCAGGTTGGGGAGTACGGGGAGGTTACTCTGAGCAGAGCAGCAGCAGCAAAGATAAGGTAGGCTATGAGGGCGAGTTGACTCTTAGTGGTGAGCGAGGGCCAAGTCCTGTGTTCCCTTTGGGGACTTCAGCTTGTATGCCTAGTGAGACCCTTATGAGATTTTCAAAGTAAGAGGAGACGGGATCTGTCTTACAATTTGCAAAACAATCACTTTTGCATTTAGTTGAGAATTTTCCCGATGGGGACAAAAACTGATTTAGGGGGTCGTTAACCAGTGGGAAGAAGTGGAGGTGGTACAAAGCGATTAGAATCTTTAATATTTTAGAACTAAAACCATCAGATTTAGATCACTCTATGTGAAGTGATGAGAAAAGGGCAAAAGTTGAGGACGACTCAACTTTTATTGACCTAACTGGAAGAATGGAATTATCATTCACTGAGATGGAAAGACTGTGGGAGGTGATGGATTCATGGGCAAGTCTTGGTTGACATGTCTATTTAAGGATCTAAAAATGGAGATTTCAAGTATATAGTCAGTTGCCTCTCATGCCCCCACCCAAGAACCCGTCCTGCAACCCAGTCACATGCCCTGACCAGGAGTCCATCTAGCAACCTTTCAGTTTGTGGGAGGACACCCAACCCACTGAGCCACATCAGTCAGGGAAAACTAACTGTACTCTTAAAACAACTTCATTTTCTGCATAAACAAGTAGATTTGAAGTTATGTCAAGTCAATATGCAACAAATTGGCCAAGGATAAGACTGAGAAACACTGTTAGAAAATAGGCAGAAAATTGAATGTATATGTCATCCTAATATATCCTAATAAATGTGGAGAAAACGTTCATCTGTGTCAGGGGCTACTGAAGGGTCAAGGAAAAAGAACAAGAATTAACAGTTGGATCAGCAACCATGGAGGTCATTGGTAATCATTGTAAGAGCATTCTGCTGGGATAGTAGCCTCTGGGGGAGTCTTTTTGCAAGGGGTTTAAGAGAGAATGGGAGAAGAGAAATTAGAGACTGCAAGCCAGGGGTTTACTCCCAGAGTCCTGCAATTCAGAGATGAGAGAAATGGAGAGTATCTGGAGAAGAGTGTGGGAGCAATAAAGGTTTGATTTTGTTTGTTTTTAAAATAGGATTTAAAAATTATGCCTGCATGCTTATGGGAATCATCTAGTAAAGAGGGGAAATTTGGTAATACATGAGAGAGGGGGCAATTGGTAAAGCAATGTCCTTAAATAGGCAAAAAGAGATAGGAGACAAGCATAAGAGAGTTGCTCTAATCTAGACACATAGTTCATGCATTGTCACGAGAAGGTAAATAGTGTGCCCAGATGCAGTCACATGGGTAAAGGAGAAGTATATATATTTGATTTTCATTGAGTGCAGTTCATGATGCAAGATCATTTTTTCACATTCATGTTTAGGGGGAAAAGGGAACACTGGCTTACATAGTTTTGCAAAGGAACAATGTATTGTTTTGAAAGAGAACAAATGTCCATAGAGTGCTGAGACTTCAGGTAATCTTTTACATATGGCTCCTTTTATGGTCAATTTGTACAAATAGAGAATTCCTTTTCCAGTTTGGTTTAATTAAACAATGATTACTAGGACCCCACCCCTGTCTTCAGAGGGAGCTGCCTATCTGATGGGACAAGCCTCGGAGTATGGTGACAATATTTCCTAAATAAAATCAGGACTGGTCACCCCGCCCATGGGCTGACAACAGAAAACATTTAACATGAGGGCCATCCAGGAATATCCAAGGCATATGTTAGCTATTATTGTAATTAGCATCAGATGTTTATACTGCTGAACCAGAGGGGGGTGGGAAGGAAAGAAACAAAAACAAAAACACCATTACAGGAAAACGAAAGAGTGGAATTCTCAACTTTGCCCAGGAAGTGTAAGGATTTTGAAAATTACTGAAACAAACGAAGAGGCAGGAGTTAAGCCCAGACAAGTACATTAGAGTCACAGTGAATGAATCTCACTCAGAGGAGTGTGGATATTATACTGTAAACATCAACAATGACATAATCACGTCTGTAATACAGAAAGCTAAAGCTAGTAGCTCTGTGGAGCAGACTGGCCAAGATTGGAGGTCACAAACCAGTAAGTGTCCTCTGCAGCATTTCAAGTAAAATATAAGAAAATGATGGAGGAAATGGTAATAAAGAGAGGAGGAGGTAAAATCTAATACTTTTTTCTCAGGGAAAAAAAACAACTTTGAGACTTACTTAGAAAGTAAGAAAACGTATAACAATGACTATGAGGTTCTGTTTGGGATACAAGTTACAAATTGATGTCATTTATCAAGATAGAAAATACCCACGATGAGCAGTTTCAGTCAGGATGTGAGAAAATATAATAAGTTCACTATGTGCAAGATGAGTGTTAGATAATTTCAAGCAGCTGGAAAGCCTGGGATTTGTTTCTATGACATCTTTTCATTTAGTGGATATTGGATTTATCAACGCTGAAGGACAATTACATACTAAGCAAAATCAAGGATTCACAATATTTTTAGTGCAGGGTAACCACATTTATTTGATTAAAGTATTTTTCTAAGTTATACAATTTGTCCAGAAATATTGTAATTCCTCCTTATTATATATTCACATTTAATCAATCCATTGATTAAAAAAGCTGGTGTGGTGGTTAGAAAGGAAGTGAGAAAGTAATACACCATAAAGAAAAGAAATAATATACTTGAAGATAACATTTTTCTTCATAGATGATATGTGCAGTGGAAAATGCTTTGGGGCATAGTTTTAAGATTTCCAAGAACTTCAGTAAAACATAATAAATGCATCAAGCTCACTACTGCATTCTCCAAGTCATTAATTATCCACCAATACCATTTAATGACAGAATAGAATGCTTATCTGCCCAATCCACAAAGACCACTTTGATTCTTTCTGGTCCCTGGATTTGATGTGTTGAAAAACTTCAAAAATTGGTTCATTCATTCTAATTAAAGAATGCTATGATGTTTTTTCTTTCTGTTTTCTAATTATACTACTATAATTTTCTCATATTCATAAAATAGTACCAAGAGCAGATAGATTATAATTTAAATTTATTATTATTAATTTTTATTGTGAGGTAATAATATTCAATGCAATCCTTTTTTTCCCTCTGGAGACTCAAAGTTAAATTTAATGTGTAATCATGGTAAACACATTAATTGCCTTTACTGTTAATATATTAAAAATGTTCTTCAGTTTATGTTCTCTTATAATTCTTTTATTTATGAGACTTTTATTTTATTTTAATATTTTGGTTAAATAAATGATCATTATTTGCTTAAAGTGTTTTTTGGGGGGAGCAGCAGAAAAGATAAAAGAAAGAATGAATGGATGTACAAATTGAACTAACAAATAAGCCCTGTTGCTGCTTATATATTTTTTCCATCCTACCTTGAACAATATTAGTAGCCCACAGAAACTAACATCTTTATCTGATTGTCTCACTTGTAGACAGGTACATAGAAAAGTCACAGCAGCTTTTTTGGCACCTGTATTGTTTCTGAAGCAATGTCACCTTAGTCTAGCAAGGAATGGGTTATAGTACTTGAGAGTTTTGTTGGTGTTTTTTGAATCAACTTCTCACTTTTTGGATTATATTCTTAGCATGGCTCCATAACTTTATGACTTACTGGGTATGTCCACGTCCAACGCAAGTATACATTTTTAATTGCAGATATAAATAGTAACCTTTTTAACTATATCTTTATAAATTGTGGCTCAATGTACCAATAGACTTAATTCCGCTAAAATTTACAATTTATTATTTTTATGTATATTTCAGTTTTTGTTTGTTTTTCTTGAAGATTTACAATTCCACATATTGTTTGACCCTAAATCTCTTAGAGTGCCATGAAGAAGCATTGTGATTTATAGTCATATGACTGACACTTCTATGCAAATTAACGTCTTACTAGGAGTTACGAAAATTAGAAGGAAAAGGCCCAAAGTGCCTTTTATAAGAGCTAGTAAAATGATGGAGAGAAACATTGAACAATAGAACAAAATAGAATATAATACTTTACATTGGAGAATTTTAAAAAATGTTATAAAGCTTTGAGAACACCAAGAAAAAAAAGGTAATGGGATCAGGAAGACTTCCTGAAAGGTGGTTTGTCACATATGTCACGAAGGATGAAAGAAGAGCTATTTATGGGTGAAAAAAAGAGGGTAGGAAAAAGGAATAGTGGTGCACTTGTTCCCGAGGGTAGCCATAACAATTAGCGTAAACTGGTGGCTTAAAACAGAAATTTATTTCTTCTTAGTTCAGGAGGTCAGGAGTCCAAAGTCAAGATTTGGTTCCTTCTGGAGTCTCTAAAGGAGAAATTGATCCATGCCTACTCTTGAAAAATAACAATTTCTCACAAATTATTGTTTTTATTTATTTCTGAAAGAGAAAGAAGCAGGCACTGTAAATGTCTTCTAATGCAACATGAACTCATAGGTATGTTTTCACTAATGTCCTACCATAGAAAAGCCTGAATCATACTTTGTCAGCCTACAGAGCTATATTGATCTAACAGAATAATAATAAATATAATTAACAATGGCTATCATATATCAAACCCATGTGTTTTACATATATTATTTCATTCAATCCTCACTTCAGTGGTAGTACTAGCATGCTCTTAATAGATAGAACAAACCGAGACATGGAAAGGATAATTGATAATATCTGCAAACATGTATGTGTGATAAGCAGAATAATAAAATAAATTGAACATGACAACATATATTACTATGAAAATTGAAAAAAGAAACAGAACTAATGCATGGGTATTAGTATAGTAATGATAGTGTGGTATGTGACAGAGGAAACAACTCTGTGTATTGTTAGCATCCAAATTTTTTGAACTTTTTGCTTCTTTCTTCTCCAGCAAGTCCCATTACACAATATAAAACTATTATGTGGCCATATACTACTATGACAATAAAAGTAAAGGCTGTGGTACACATCTGTTTGAAATCCTACTGTTTATAATTGAAAGCTTTATTTTGTAGCATCTAATATGAAATGCTATTATAAGTAAATGGATATATGTTTAAAAGGAGATAAAAATCAGGTATCCCTCTAAAATAACTTGATTTCTATTCTAGGACTAAAGTGTTTGAGTTACCTTGTTAGGCTGATATTTCTCAAGTCTGACCTTCACAGGCCTTCCTGAAAATGGGGTTGGAGGAATGGTCAGTGAAATCAGATCACTGTGCCCCAGGCCCCTCCTCCTGAATCTAAGTCTCAGGGACTAGGCTGAGGCAACCTTCCTTTTAAACAAATATCCAGGAGAATTATTTAATACTAAACATCTAAGAACCATTGATTTAAGTTAAAGATGGGTATCAAAATATCATCCCCCCAAAACCCAGCTATTTTCTTTTTTTTTTTAAGATTTTATTTATTTATTTTTAGAGAGGGAAGGGAGGGAGAGAGAGAGAGAGAGACAGAGAGAAACATCAATGTGCGGTTGCTGGGGGACATGGCCTGCAACCTAGGCATGTGCCCTGACTGGGAATCGAACCTGCGATGCCTGGTTCGCAGCCCGCGCTCAATCCACTGAGCTACACCAGCCAGGGCCTATTTTCTTAATTTTAATTTTCCCTTTTATTAAAAGACATCATCAGTAAGATGGAGGATCAAACCACAAAATGAAAGAGTAACCTCAGTCTGCAGTGGCTTCATAAATTTGCAGTTTAAAGGAGTTGCATTAAATAAATATTCAAGATAAATATTTTATAGCTTTATGTTAACTGAGTCAATGTGTTTGAAATGCCATTATTTTAAAATGCTTTTTAATAAGCCCAAATATGTTCATGCACATTGTATTATCATGTATCTTTCAAAATTAAATTAAATAAAAGAGTAGATTTTGGTCTGTTTCTTGGTATTCAGAAAGGAGCCTTTACATTATGGGGGACTGGATCTTCCAACAGGGCCAAATTTCTTGGGCACGCGTCCTTCTGGGAGTGTCTGCTCTCCTTACCTCCCATTTAGCAACAGTACGACTGGGAAACGTCCAACAGAATGAAAGCCACCTGCTCCTCTAATGATTTCAGCCAAACAGGCGGATTGAAGCCTTACCAAATGTGTTGTCTGTCACTCCAATTCTGTTTTAAAAGGAAATTAAACTGGTCAGATATTCATATAGAAAATATGTGCCATTAGTTAACTCCTGTTGTGCTTGAGGTTTCTTTCAAGCTATCAGATTCTACTGCTCTGGAGATGCCCCTGTAAGGTGAAGAGCGGGGAGAGTTTGCAGAGATAAGTTTGGGAAATGAAGAATTCTTGAAGGTTTCCCTTGGTACATGCCACATTGCTGTACTGTAGGGCTACATTATTGCCTTAGACTACTCTAAGTAGGTTTAGGTACGTATTTTTCCCATTGACCATTTACCTTTAATATGTGATTATGTGTGTCTCCAGTCCTACAAACCTAATGTTAAACTCCTGTTAGAATTTCCAGCTCACCCCTTTTTTCACCTCGTCTCTATAATTCTTTAAAATAGTCTATAAGAGAAAACAATATGATAATAGAAAGAAAAAAATCACAGGATTTCTAATCACCTGCAATGAGGTGGGAAGCTGACCTCCAGGGTAATCTGCCCTGTGGACATGTTGTTTTCCCCTCAGAGCCTTGGTTCTGTAAAGAGTTATTTTTGGGATTACAGATGTCTGGAAACATTATAGGGCGTTTATTTTTATATAAACATTTAATACTATCTTTTTCAAAAAATTTTATGCTATTTCTGTATATGTGTGTTTTATATAATTATCCATCTTATCGATATATACATTATGACAAACACCCAAAGACAGTTTCGTTTTAAGTGTCACCTCAATTTGACCGTGTATAGCACCTTTTATTGTCTGTCACCATTTGCAGCGTTATGCTGGAAGATTATTTGACAGAATGACATAACACCAGTATGAATTTATATGTAAGAACATTTAAATAATGATAGGGGATTAATGCTCTGTAAGGGATTAGTTCATATAATATCATAAGAATAAGTGGAGGGAAAGCCCACAAAATTTTGCTGAGTAGTTCCAAGAAAATTTTCTCTGTACACACTTTTTATTGGGACTCAAGTTTTAATAATCAAAGTGACAGAACAAGACTAGACTTTGGGTGGGGAAAACACAATAGAGTATACAGATGTCATATTATGAAAGTTTACACCTGAAATTTATATGATGTTATTAACCAATGTCACCCCAATAAATTTAATAATAAAAATTAAGTAATCAAAAAAATCATTGAACTAGTGGACAATTTCAGTGAGTGTATTACTGTTAAAAACTACATAGAAATAATTGAAGTGGATATAAAACAGAAAAGTGAAGTAAAAGCAAAAATGAAAGCAGATCAGTTGTATTTAATAGTAATCTGTTGGTTGTCTTATTTTCAGTAGCTTAAGTAAAAAATGTATTTTAATGAGCAGATAAAGTATATAAACTTTAAATAATTTTAATAAAAATATCTGTTAAAAATATCTTCCTTTATACATTAATAATAATACAGACTTCTTTAATTTGGAGGTCATCAAAACTAATTTGAATGAATTAGAAATAATATCATGAAAAATTAGATTCACATGCTGATGTGTATTCTTGCATTTAATGGGCACTTTGCTTTTTCTCTTCTGGCAATTTTAAATGCTGAGACAGCACCATGGAAAATGCCAACTTCAGCTCACTAGGTACAGAAGTCAAGAAAAGCCGTCTACCTAATTGCAGCGTCTGTCTTCACTGCACAGTAGCTTATGTGGTGTCATGGTACTGTTAGGGGATTGGGGGACTTTTGTATTTGACATTTTACACCTTTCACTTTCCTATTGTATATACCCACTCTATGTTTTGGTGTCATGACAATCTTGCCCAGAAATAGACATGAAAACTACAAAAACATTTACAGATCATAGGTATATTTGTGCCCTACAAGGTGATTTTGTTGCCCGTGGTTATCTTTCCATCTCAAACAGTTTCTGGCATAATTTGTTACATATGGTGGTCATTCAGCACACATTACAAAAAAAATCTTTGCTATGTCCTCCTGAGATAGAAGTATGACTCTGGAATCAATCTGTTCCCAAACTGCTGTGTCAAAAATTACCGTCAGCTCAATGATATTGAATTACAGGACTACTTAAATAGAACTGCACTTCAAGCATGGATTTAAAAATGATTATCTTAATATTTTCCTGAACACATAGCTAATATATTTCTTTACATTTATCTGACCTCCTCTCATTGAGTTACCCCATCTGTATTGCTGAAGCATGCAGCATGCTTGGCCACTCACAGTGATTTGCACCTATTTTTCATGGATGTGTCAGCCTATGATTATGTAATTATATGACTTTTTATAGAAGTGTAGAAAGATTAGGCAATAATGTGTCCTCATTTTATGAATACTCAAGTACCCCTTGAATAAAACACTTTGTTCACTTTTAGAGATAGGATATAGCACTGGAAAGCAATCATTAGGTTTTTTATATAAATTATTATTTTTCATTATTTTCCAGTTCCCAGTTGTGCCATATGTAGTGTAATTACATTCTCTGTGGCCTTCAGAATTGTACAATTTAGAACTTAGGTGATTAAAAAAGCAGAATTCCGGGGATTAGATGCAATATAATGCTATGCAAATATAAATAATGTTTTCTATTATTTATTAGGCAAAAACATCAAAATGCATGGTAATTTAGAACCTAATACTTTTAACCAGTTCATGAAGCAAGATTTCTTTAACCTTACTATTTAATCTCTGCAATGCTATTGAGATAAATTTCTGTTAAACTCTAAATGAGTTAGCATGCCATTAACTACATACTTATTGAGTAGCTACTATGTTGAATTCAGTGATGTTCTTACATAAGAAATGGATCTTTCAGGCCCCAATCTTTCAAAGTAATAGCAGAATCAAGGCATAAATTGAGATATACAAAACAACAAATACCATTAGTAAAAATTTAAGTAATTGTTAAGGTTAGACCAGGTCTAAATATATGAAATTGTCCATTTTAAACTGTTATTGATCTACTATAACTAGAAACATAATTTTACTTAATCTTCTGTTCCTCCTTAAGTCTGTGCCTCAGTCTTTGTTTGTTCCTCCTCCTGGAAGATCCTTCCCCACTTTGTCTGAAGGGAATATCTGTTTTCCACCTTTACAATCTCAGCTAGAGTAATGCTCTGAGTACCTCCCCTAATAGTCACAGAGTGAGTTAGACACTGGATTATTAATTATACACCTTTTAAATTTAAAACACTTTGATGTGTGGATATAGTGTGAGTCCTAAAGTTCGTGATTTTATATACCCTTCCTCCACTTTTTTTGCTTCATGAAATGTAATTCCTCCAGAGTAGTATCATAACATATTTGAGTCCTTGAGGGTTAATGTCATACCATATCTGTATCTGTAGAGATAATTGACACAATAGGCATCTAACAAGAATTAAGCAAGTAATGAGTGAATATATATGTAATGTGTTAATAGTTCAGTAACAATATATATTGAACTGGAAGAGATCTTGCAGAGATCTTTTCTAATTTGCCTCTCATTTTACAGATGAGAAAACTGAGGCTCAGAAAACTAGCTTGTCTTTGTCCTATAAGAGTTGAAATAGAACTGGATAGTATAAGCAAAATATTGTCTGTCATCTAAAATTCGCTGGGTATATTTATTTGCTTGAATATCTGTGCCCACTAATCTCCTGACTTATTCTATACCAACTTGATTTCCCATCAGATACCAGTATCTCCAGTACTTGGGAGATAATTCAAGCAAAGAAATGTAGTAATCCCTCCCTGTCCTCAAGGAATACATGCAAAGTCTCCCTCCCAGTGGAAGTCTGAAACTGTGGATGTTTCTGAGTCCTATATACACTATATATTTTTGTATATACATACTTATGATAAAGTTTAATTAGAAATTAGGCCTAGCAAGAGTTTAACAATAAAACTAATAATAAAATAGGACAATTATAGCAATACACTGTAATACACTAGTAATTAAAGTTATGTGAATGTAGCCCCTCTCTTCTCTCTCTTTCTCTCTCTCTCTCTCTCCCTCTCTCTCCTCTCTCTTTCTCATAACCAATTTGATAGCCAGATGACAAGGAGCATAGGCAGTATACATTGGATTAAGAGATGATTCACATCCTAGGTAAGATGAAGCAGGATTGTGCAAAATTTTATCCTGTTATTCAGAAGGGCAAGCAGTTTAAAACTCATAAATTGTTTATTTCTGGAATTTTTTATTTAATATTTTTGGACCATGTTAAATGTGGATAACTGAAACCACAAAAATCAAAACCATAGATAAGGGGAGACTAATAAGTCTGGGGTAACTCTAGGCAGGATGATCAGTGAAGATTTTGTAGAACTGGGATTAGATTGAATCTTGAATGATGGGAAGAATTTAGACAGGCAGAGGAAATGGGAGAATGTGTGTGGAATGGAATGAGCAGAACATTGAGGAAGGAAAACCTAAAATGTGTGTTGAAGAGTGAGCAGAGAATGTTAAATTAGTCAATGGTTGTTCTCAAGTCCTTAGAAAATATATGGTTTTAGCCATGAGATGTGTACTTGCTGGCTTTCTGATTGTGATATGATTATATATATAATATATAGTTAACATAAATTATTACATATAGTATATTATGATATATAATTCCAGAAACTGTCCCATCTAGATTGAAAAATAAATGCCAATTTAGAAAAGTATTCTATATTGAAAATTATTACAGGATTGAAAATTAATTATAATCCCAGACTTTAAAACTTGGTTTACACATAAATGTATTCCTACTTTGCTGAAACAACTGGCCTTCTATACTTGTTAATGTAAAGGGGTTTTTTTCCTTCTTTTTATTGTTTTCATCCCTATTGTATTATTTCCATCAAATTTAGAAAATAGTAAGGAGGTGAGGAGAGTTCAGTCCTCCTGTATATTTCTAAGGGATAAATATGAACACTGTGCAAGTATGTGTGTTTGTGTGCGTGAGGTCATAAGGAAAGTGTTTAGGGGCAGTTGGTAGAAAGAAACACTTCCCTAAAAATATAGTTTCTGGTTTGTGAGCTCTTCCCATGTAACCACTTTCGTGCATAGCATGGCATCCACAGCTTAAACAAGGTTTTCTTCCTATGTTTGTCCTTGGCTCTAACCTTCTTCTAAGTCACCAACAGGTGGCCTCTCCAAATTATTGTGAATTGGAACAAAACAAATATTTATCAACTGGGTTAAGAATAGTACTTTTTAAAATTATGTATATGTCTGCTAAATTCATACTCTTGGCTAATATTTGAGTTAAGGGCAAATTGGTAAATGTTTTATCTAATGAATCATGATTAATTCCCTTAACCATTTATTGAGTGCCCACCATGTGTAGGGCAGCAAGCTAGCTGTCATGGTGTGATGGCAAAAAAGACAGGCATGTCTTTGCCCTTAGCGGTGTTTGAGTTAGTGGGGAGAGAGATCAGCAGCTATATAATAAATGAGTCCATACAATACAAATAGTTGAAAATATTTTAGGGAGTAAAGCATAGTTTGTGAAGATGTCCTATTTTTGAGAAGGTGGTTAGAGATGTTGTGTCTGCACAGGTGACATATAAATGGAGACCTGAGGTGAAAGATGGAGCCACCCACACAAGTAACAGTGAGAAAATGCTAGGCAAAGAGGTGGAACTGTATATGCTGTGGTCCTGGGCGAGAACTTTGTAGGCTGAAGGAACCTACAGTAGATCAGTGAGAGAACTCAGAATGAGTGAGGGATGAAGGAAGAAACTGACAATAGGAAGATCAGGTAATGATGGGGCGGTCAGGAGGAGCTAGATCACATAGACATTTGCTGACCTTGCTAAGGATTCAAATGCTTTTTCTTTTAGTGTGATAAAAATAAATAAATAAAAACTTGGAAGAGCTTTATCTGGGGGAATGCTTGAACAGGTTCATATTTTTCAAAGTAGTCTGTGATTATCATATGGAGGATGGATTGGAGGGAAGACGACAGAAATAGGAATGTCAATTAAGAAGGCACCTAGTAATCCACATCAGAATTAATGGTACGTTGGGTTAATGTAATCACAGTGGAATTGAAAAGAGCAGATTCTAGAAATACATGGAAGAGAGAGCTGTGAGAACTTGATGAAGTACTGGCTTTGTGATATAAGGGGAGGAATTGATCCAGGGTTATGGATTTCTAACTTTAGCAACAGAATAGATGAAGGAAGGAATCATCAACAGAGATGAGGACCATTATGGTAAGCAGGTTTGAGGGGTAAAGGAGACTTCAACTGTGCATACTTCATTTGAGGTGCCTGATTCTGTGTCATGTTGACACTTCATAATGCTTGCAAATCAGGAGTGAGATTTAGGTGGCATATATGGATTTAAACAACAAGAATGCCCTCGCTGGTATGGGTCAGTGGACTGAGTGCTGGCCTGCAAATCAAAGGGTTGCTGGTTCGATTCCCAGTCTCGGGAACAGGCCTGGGTTGCAGGCCAGGTCTCCGGTAGGGTGCATGTGAGAGGCAACCACACATTGATGTTTCTCTCCCTCTCTTTCTCCCTCCCTTCCCTTCTCTAAAAATAAAATAAATAAAATCTTTAAAAAGAAGAGTATGTATATAAGTGTGGTTATAAATTTTCTCTCTTTTCTATGTGATTAGGAGAAAAATCAAACATTTAAATGTGTATATAATGTAATAAATATGCATATATAACAGGTGATTATATGCACACACATATATACACACTTTCCTAGGGAGTAAAAAGAATAATTGATAGTATTTGTATAGGAAGGAAGAATAAAGGAAGCAAGATAAAGAAGGAAGGGGAGAATTATGCTGGCCTGAAAAAAGCTGTGTATAAACCAACTTTTAAAATTCAAATAATTTACTAATTCAATTTATTTTCCCCCCAGCAAAGCTGTATATGAATGTAAAAGGAAACTAATAAAAATATGAATAAGAATGTCTGAGTTTCCAACATTCATATATGGTAAGGGTTTGATTTGAAAATTTGACAAACATATTTGAACTGTGTTCTCTCATAAGAGTCTTACTCCTTTCATTAATTACTAACAAAGCACTTCAAATTTTAACTTAACCTTGACCTAAAACCTCTAGAAATGCTATAGTTGCAAGGAAAGTGACTTATAATACTGGAAAAGTCATACAGAATGTGTGGAATGTGTGGGACCAATTTGTAGGTGTGTGGAAGCCTTGGAACAGGAACAATATTAACCCTAAAAATCTCTGGATTTGGGATTAGCCATAGTAGCTAACCTTTGCCATTGCTCACCAACAAATATTTGATAGAAACATTATCAGACTACAGAATGTTTTCTACTAAAAAAAAAAAGGCCAAATTAATAGTTAGAAATACCTACTTCCAATCAAGATGGCGGCACAGGCAAATGTGGTACTTGCATTCTCCTACAACCACATCAAAATTGTAAATGAAGTGTAGAACAAATATCACAGTACCACCTGCAATCTAGCTGAACAGAAGTCCTACAACTAATAATATAAAGCATAAGCCACATGAGACTGGTAGGAGAAGCAAAGATGCAGAATGGGCTGGTGCCAGACCAGGACACCAGCCCAGGGTTCCAGTGCCAGGGAGAAAAGTTCCCATAACTTCTGGCTGTAGAAACCAGTGGGCATTGAGGCTGAGGGAGAATAAGTCTCCTGGAGTCCCAGGCATTTCTCTTAAAGCATCAACACATGGACTTACAGTCATCCCTTACTATATTGTGGCTCACTTATTGCAGCTCCACTGTTTTGTGGGAAAAACCCATGGGATTTTGGGTAGAGTAGATGAACTTAAAGATAACTTCAACATAAAAAAATGGCATGGAAACCATAAAAAAAGAAACCAGGATGAAATGAAGGATACTGAAAGGAAGACTAATTTACAGAAAATTAATAGTAGAGTAGTTGAAGCTGAGAATCAAAACAGTGACTTGGAATATAAGGAAGCAGAAAACACTCACTCAGTAAAGAAAAAAAAAAATCCAAAAATTATGCATATAGGCTCTCCTGGTCAAGATTGTAGTGCAGGTAAACATGGCTCTCCTCCTTGCACAACCACATCAAATTTACAACTATAGAACAACCATCACTCAGAATAGTCAGAAATTGATTTAAATGGAAGTCTGACAACTATGGAATTAAAAAATCTACATCCATCCAGACTGGTTGGAGGGGTGGAGATGTGAAATGGGCTCGTCCCACACTGGCATAAAAATTTAGAATGAATATTTCAGGAGCAAGGAGTCCCAACCCCACACCAGATCACCCAGGTCATGGTTCTAGTGCCAGGAATATAAATCCCACCTTCTGGCTGCAAAAATCAATGCAGATTGAGTCTGTGGAATAAACTTCTGGAGTCCCAATCCATCCCTTTTAAAGTATCCACACATAGACTTACTCAGACTCACTCCCTCTGAGCTCCAGCACAAACAAGAGGGATGCAAAAAGGCTTACTCTAAGACATGTCATAATTAAAATGCCAAACGTTAAAGATAAAGAGAGAATCTTACAGGCAGCAAGAGAAAAGCAGTTAGTTACCTACTGGGGAGCTCCCATAAGACTTGTCAGTTGATTTCTCTAAAGAAACTGCAGGCTAGAAGGGACTGGCAAGAAATATTCAAAGTGATGAAAAAAGGAAGGACTTATAGCCAAAATTGCTCTCCTCAGCAAAGCTATCATTTAGAGTTAAAGTGCAGATAAAGCTTCTCAGACAAGAAAAAAACTAAAGGAGTTCATCAACACCAAATTAGTATTATATGAAATGTTAAAGGGTATTCTTTAAGAAGAAAAAAATTGAAAATATGAACAATAAAATGTAAGTAAATACATATCTATTAACTATTGAATCAAAAAACCAAACAAACTAAGAAGCAGAACAGAAACTCCTAGAAAACAGAACGTTTTGATAATGTTGACAACTGACAGATGTGTGGTGCAATGAGTCAAAAAGGGGAAAGAAGAAGTACAAATGGGTCCTAGCTGGGTGGGTCAGTTGTTTGGAGCATAGTCTTGTACACCAAAAAGTTGGAGGGTTTGATTCCCAGTCAGGGCACATACTTACTTGGGTTGCAGGTTCAATCCCCACTCAGTGTGTGTGCAGGAGGCAACAGATTGATGTTTTTCTCTCACATCAATGTCTCTCTTTCTCTCTTTTTCTCCTTCCCCTGCCCCGCTCCACCCTTCTCTCTCTAAACTCAGTAATCATATCCTCAAGTGAGAATTAAAAAAAAAAAAAAGTACAAATGGTAGTTACAGAATCGTCATGGGGATATAAAGTACAGCATAGGAAATATGTTCAATAATATTTTAATAACTATTTGGTGTCAGATTGGTATGAGATTTGTTGGGATAATCAGTAAGATATAATGTCTAATCACTGGGGTGTACAACTGAAACTAATATAATATTGTACATCAATTATAATTGAAGAATAAAATATAAAAATTTTAAAAAGTATTCAAACTAGAAAAAATTACCTAGTACATCTTATATTTATCATGTGGTAGGCCTTGTTGTAAGTGTAAGCACTTGATGTGTAATCTCATTTAATGCTCACAATATCCCTGAGATGGGTGTAATTGTTTCTATTTTATTCATAAAGTAATTGAGGCTAGCTTAAACAATTTGCTTAAATTCACATAGGCTTGTAAGTGGTAGAGCTAGCATTTCAACTGCTGTGTGCATGAATAAATGGTAATGGGGATGAGTGTAGGGGGGGAGAATATCTCCTGTCTCAGAGGAAAGAAAGGCTGGCTATTGCCTGGAGTGGGTGGCCTGCTGGCTCCCAGTGGCAAAAAGGGAAAGAGGAGGAAATAACAGCAAGTTGTTAATCCAGAAACCATAATTTTCCCAACTGCAAGGCTTGCAGTTTCTGCACCTGGTACGTTGCTGACTCATCTACCTGAATCATTTAGTCAGCTTCATTGTGTTTGCAAGGACTGCTAATTACCTCACTGGACTAATTTCAACTATCAATAAAGAATGCAATAAATCATTAAAGATAATGGTTAATAAGGAGGAACAATTTTGACTATTTAGCTTGCATTGATCCTTGATATAAAAAGATTAATTTTATATTCTATTTTTACCCTTACAGGCAGCCATTAACCATTTCTTTTGGCAGAGTTGAGCTGAGCTGGTTTTTCATTAAAAACTTGGCATTAATCTTATCATTGAATTCTTGCTGTGATATCTCATTCCAGGAATAGAAAAATATTGTGACTTACCAAGAAAGCACAACAAGACAAATGTTACCTTTTTAATAAAAATCATTGCAGCATAGCTTTGAAGCACATGCAGTTTTAGTGGTATTACTGGATTTTAATCTTTTTTAATGTACCCAGATACACATACTTCTTATTCCTGTTAATTTAGACCAATCTCTTCTTCTCTTAGTACTGTAGGAAGTGTTCGAAGTTTAAAGGGGATACAGTATCAAAATTATCTGATGTGTAATGCATAACAATAGAATTATTTTGTGTTTCAGGAATTCACATCAAAGCGAAGGTAATATTTTAGTGGTAATGTCCATTTGAATGTTCTCAGAACAGTGCTGTTTTTCATAGCTTTTAATTTATCGTTATGTTTTTGTTATGGCCAGTTAAAGCTGTATAGCAGGAAATACTCGTACCTTCCAGTCATGTTAGGCCATTGTATACCAGGATTGTATTGTGTCGTGCACATACACATGAAATCAGGACATGTTAATGGAAACATTTTCATTTCAACATTGTAATAGGAACAGTGCATTTTGTGTCAAAACACATGTGTGGAAGAGAAAGCCAGAACCATACTACAGAATAATGACATTTTAAGATTGGAACCAAATGAAAAATAAATGCTAATCTAAAGTTTTATCAGTTAAGCAAATTTTATCTGTGAGAATATTTTGCCTAATCTGAAAACATTAAAAACATATATGACAAAACCACAAAGCAAGTATAAGAATCCTTCCTATCTTATCATGAAGGAAATGGACTATTTAACCCAAAATATGAATTTAAAAGTATCCTCTACTACTCTTGAATTTGAGAGAATGGAAAGTATTGTACAAATGCAATATTGTTCTTATGTTTTATTTCTCCATTCACTGATTCTGAGAATAGGCCAAGAGCTACATTTTATTACCACTTCATAAATGAACCTGGTTTGTTTCACCAAGCTTTTCCACATATTTTTAAGCTGTCTCTAAGGTTCTTCAGCTGATACCCAACTGGTCAGAAAGCAGAGAATGAAAATGAAGAGTAGTGAACTGGTATTTATCCCCTCCCTGATGCTTGATGGGAAACTCTTCCTTTATGTAATCAAGCAATAAAATCTTACTGTGCTGGTGTCTGAAGGTATCTAATGAAGTATAGAGAACCAAGGACATTACTGTTTTTTTTTCTGTTCATGTGTCTTTTAGTTGCAAGTAATAAAAGGCTTAAATTGTTCATGGAAGAAACTAGTTTATTGCAAAGCTGCTCCCATTATTTTATGAAATTCAAGGACAGAAAGTGAAGTTGAAAAACAAGATGTTCTTTCTGCACCTTTTTCCTCTACATGTCAGTACCTCTTTGCTGTCTCTGGGTATACATCTTAGCCTGTGGTTTGAAATGGCCCCATCCAAATCACAGCTTTATGGCCACTTACCTCCAGTGCCCACAAATGACTTCTAAGTTTCCAGAGTTTGTTCTGGAGAGGGAGAGAGGGATGGAGGTAGAGAGTGAGGAGCAGAGAGAGAGAGAAGGAACACACATTTGATAGCGTGGCAGAGCCAATGAGTGAGAGCCTTCTTTGTCCTCTCTGCTGTGACAGTGTGGTTAGATCATGGATCCAGTGGGTCTATTAGTAGAATAGATGGTGATAGCATGTTTCATGTAATCCTACACTCTATGCCTGTAAACATGGTGTAGACACTAAATAATAGCTAGAGATCCGAGCTAGGGTTCTGAATAACTAGTAGTTCTGAATAAATTCAGAGAGAAAATAGGACTTAAATCAATTTATGAAGGATGAGTAGAAAGTGGCTCGTGTGAAGGAAGGCAGATTAATCCAGGCTGGGGAAGTGGTGAGAGCAAGAGCTATAGATTGGAACCTATAAAGGAACTTGGCAGAAGGGTGATTAAGAGTGAGGGGAGCAGAAGATCTGTATGAAGATATTGTGGAATCTTGGAAAGGAAGGCTTTATGGAAAGCCTTGGGTGATAAGCTATGAAATTTTTACCTATCTGTGAGGACACATTTGAATTTTTGTTATTGTTATTGTTTTTGTATATATGTGTGCATGTTGTTAGCAGGGAGTGGCTATTAATCAGAGGTGTGCTGCTAAGTGTTTAACAGACAACTCTCCAAAATAAAAATGTATGTGTACATAATAATTCATTATAAATTTTACTGATACAAGGGATATGGAACACACAATTTACAAATAATAAAAATATAGAATTCCCTGTACTATAAATCTTATATCTCAGAATGCTTTCACTGATTTTTGCCAAACTCTTGTATCTTTAGCCATGATTATTGTTCAACCATGAAGTACAACTCCACATGGAGTTTCATTCCAATCTCCTAATTCTTTTCCCAATAAATTTATTGTCATTACATATAACATATGATCTACTGGTAAACTATTTCTTACATCAGTACATTCTTCAAACTGAAAACTTTTTCAGCTTCAGTAGCAATTGTAAATGTGTATAATTTATTAACAGACTCACAGAATTCTTGAAAATTTAGAATTGGCCCTGTGACCCAGGATGAGCTGACTCCAGCAAATAGCTGCTTAGTCTGTGAGTGTTGTTGGAATCTCACTGTCAATGGAAAGAAAAGTTGCATGTGGGAAAATCTGCAAAAGAATCAGGGGGATTTGATTGGACATGGAAGCACAATGGAGTGACAGACTTCAAGAACCCATGCTTGGCTGAGGGGTTATGATGACACCATGACAGAAAAGGAAATGAAAATCTATTCACGGAGCCCCAATTGTGAAATCATGTGAAACTTTTATTAAAATCCATTTATTCAACAAATATCTATGGAAGAGTAAATGCAAATGAGGAAAAGCTAAACATTCTACATGCTCTATAGGCTATTTTTCTAATTAATCACTGAAGTCACTACAGTTCAAAAGTAGATGTAAATAATTATTGACTTCTATTAAATTAAGCTTCTCTTCTCAGCTTTTAGTGATGACCTTACTCACATATTCTTCCTGAACTGGCACCCTCAGTGGACTCAGAGCCATCCCAAATCAAAATCTGTTTGCTTTCATCCTATGTTCCCAGCATCTAGCTCAGTATCTGGCTCATACTGTTCAATAAATGTGGGCTGTGTTAAGGAATAAAGGATCTGTAATTGGCTCCATAAAAGAGAAAGGTGATGAAAAGGGGCTGACTGGTTGACTTCAGTCCCTACCCTGGCCAAGAGTAGATGTTGACCAGCGCTAAATCTGGAGAGGCAATTTGTTATTACTGTTAAATCCCAGGGAAGTCTGTCTGTCTATAAGGAAGTCTATAGGGAAAATTCACAACAAAAGTATGTGGCTTGGCACTAAGGTTTCAGTCTTCTCCAGAGTGAAAACTCCAGCAGTCATAGGATGTAGAGATACTCTTGAATTCCAAACCCTGGAACTAAGGATATGGATTAAGAGACTTGTGTTAGACATTGATATAGCTATAAATACTTAGCAAAAACCAGGCAGAATAATTCCCTCTGCAGCATACAATGTACACACCATATGCTTCCTACATTTTTTTAGCAATTGAACTCTTCTGTTTTTATTAATGAATATATTCAGAATAAGGACAAGGGGGATTATAAAAGATTATTCATTAGAGCAGTGGCATTTACAGAATTTGCAAAGAAATTTAAAGAATGACATTTTATATACAGGGGGTTTTTCATTTAATCATGTACAAAGTGAATTCTGCATGAGGAAAATGAGAGGCCCTCTGTGAATTGATTGTATTCACAAAATTCACTTGTAAACAATAATTTCCAATATGCTAGATAGTTTTGCATAGAAACAATATTACATATAGTTTTTAGTTCCCCCACACCCATCTACAGAACCCAATTTAGCTCAGTACCTGAAGTCTATGAAAGCATTAATGATATTATACAGGAGGGGGTGACTCACTATGGTCTGTGGGCCAAGTCCAGTCTGCCTCTGCAAATTGTATAAGTATAATTTTATTGAAACATAGCCATCCTTCTTCATTAGTGTATTTTCTATGGCTGTTCAAGGGCCACATTGGCAAAACTAAGTAGTTGCGACAGAGATCTTTTGGTCTGCAAAGCTTAACTTTCCAAAGAAAATGTTTGCCTTTTCTTGGATAGTCTAATTAGTCCTTAACACAGCAAGGAAGAATGAATTGTGAGGAATTTCATTCAGAGTTTTGACTACAAAGTTCAAGAATGGATTTTCCTCTATCAGAGCAGTTTACTGGCTTATTGTGGTTGGTAGCTTCCGCTTGTGTTTTCCTGCCCCATCAGTACATGATTGGCATAGCTTCACCTGGCAGGAATTGATTCACAAATTCTAAGGAGGGGGCTCTAGTAGGGCATAGGCTAGAGACATAAAGAGAGTCAGGAAGGGTTATATCTTCTGTTATTTCAAGTCCATTGAAGAAGGGAGGACATGTGGCTGGATTCAGGGAAATCACCTTCTGTTGGGGGTTAGTGATAAAGGCGTCACTTGCTGGGTTGACTCTCCTCTGCTTCCTTCTTTCCCTCTCACTACCCCTGCTCCCACCATTAGCCTCTCTGCCTCTCTGACCCTGCCTGTGATAGATCTGTGGTGAGGTCCCTTGTGGACATGAGTTGAAAGTTAAAATGTCCTGTCTTGTGCAGGAGCCAGTAGACCAAGAATGGGAGAGTGAAAGAGGGCATCATAGGCAGCTATGAGGAAAGGGGATTCCAGAACCACTAGGATATCTCAGTTTATTGGGTAGGACACATAAACATAAACGAGGTCTTGCCTGTCTCATATTACATTTCCCTAAGCTATTCTGTATTGTCTGTTATTTTGTTGCACTGGTAGTGTCGTTGCCGCATCCTGACAGTTAGGTTAGGTTTGCATGGCCAGCAGGGTGCTGGGCCTTCTCGTGCACTGTGCTCCGAGGAGCTGCCTTCTCCCTCTCAGGCACCTGGTCCTCCTTATTCTTACAAATAATCCTCAAAATCTCATCTTTAAATGATTAAGTTCCTCTTGACATTCTGTGTGTGTTCTTATACCTCTCATTCTAGATCATCTCCCTAGATAGTTACATACCCCTCATGGCTTCAGCTGCCTCCTATAAACTCACAACTCAGTGTGTCTTGTTGGGACCTATCTTCTGAACTTCAGACCTAGATATCTGACTGCTTACTTGAAAACACTTCCATTGGCTGATTCTTGTTTTTTACCCTACTCTTCTATCATAACCTCTGTTAGTGAAGGTCTTCACCATGATGGAATTTCTCAGTCCAGGAAATCCTGTGTCAGTCTTGTCCCTTCTCTTCTCCTTACCTCCTGTATCTGATCATGAAGTCCAGTGGGTTTCCTCTCCTACATATTACTGTAAATCCACCTATATCTTTCTATTTATGCTGTCACCACCTTGGGCAAAGTAGTGGCATTTCTCCTCAGGAATATGAAACAGCTTACTATCTGAAGCCACTCTTGGCCCTAATTAGGTTGTTTTTCTACTTGAAACTTTAATGACCTCATTTTTTAAGTCTAATATTTGAATGCTACCTATAATGACCTACCTGATCCTTATACAGGCTTTTCCACATCCTCCCACATGTCATTCTTCTATCTTTGCTTCTATTGTTCCCTCTGCTCAGAAGGCCCTCATTTTCCTATCCTTTGCCTAGACAATCTCCAGGCATTTTTCTTGGAAAAAATGAAGTCATATTTCTCATGAGAATAGTGAGACTAGGTCAAGTACCCCCAAATTTCCCATATGCAGCTGTAATCACAATTGTGACGATACAAATTAGTCCATGCTTATGTAAAAAAAATCTGTCAGCTGCACTAAAATATAACCACTAGGAAAACAAGGGCTATATACGTCTAACTTAGGGCTACATTTCCATGTCCTAGCACAACAACTCTATAAGTATTGAAAGACATTAATCTACTGAATGGTTGATTGGATGAATGAGCTCATTTAACACGTTCAATCTTACATAAGATACTTATTGTTGTCACCATTCATGGTAACTAAGTAAAGCTAAGTTTGAAATCTGAAATAGATTATCAGACTCTCAAACCATGCACTGCAGTACACTGCAAAGAAGGATTAGAGTTTATTTGTTCTCCTCCGTGTTTCCCATTGCTATGTGTAATGAAAATCTAGATGAGGCCCAGCTACTAGATCCTAGGTAAAGGAAGAACAAATCAATATGTAACAGTGTTTTGGATGTTAAGGGTCAAATTGAATAAATGTATGCCTTATTACCCTTATATAGGTAATGGCTTCACTAGATATCATTCTTTTATGTTAGGCCACTTTGTCAGACTATTATTATTTTTAATGCACTCACATATAAAATAAAGAAATGGCCTGATAATGAATACTTGATCCCCAAATCATGAAATCAATTTTAATACGGTTGGAAGATTTAATATTTTTTTAGCGCAGTGAGATTGATGAAGTCCTGCTAATGAATATATTGATGAGATTGAAGGAAAGTGGGCTCAATTGTCTTCTGTCACCAGTGAGATGAACCCTGCAATACAAACCACAAAGTAGGTGAAAAGATACTATTAAAGCAACTAAGTGTAGAAAGTTAACATTCTTTTAAAAAAATTTCAGCACTGTGTATTTTCATATAGATAACAAAATAGACTAATTTTCTCAGAAAATCTATTTAAAATCAATATTTATTTCTGTCTTAAAAGTACTCTATGAGTCTGTTTATTTTCTTTCTAATTCAGAAATTATAGACACAAAAACTCCTTTCCTGATATGTCAACGGAAAATATTTTATTTCAAATAATTTATTGAAAAACTGACTAAAGTGTCTGTGTCAACCAATTAGATATTAAGAAATAAAAATTAACTCTTCTGTAAGGAAATTAATATTTATAAAAACATTCATATTTTAGAGGCAATTTTGAATATACATATAACAGTTTCAAAAGATGTTTTCCTCCTAACGTCTACCTATCAAGCTGTATTCCCATGTTAACCAGCTTGAAGACAGATATTAATTGTACGCCCAATTTGTAATGCATCAGTTTAGCACTATTGATCTGCTAAAAAATGAAAGTAAACTAAGCAAAAGCCAGTTTCAATACCAAAGGAATGATATATTGATTCCATCTGACAATGCTTTGTCTACAGATCAATGTGCATGTGCAGCACAGACCAGTTAAGAATGAAACAGGGTGGACAGAGGTCATGGAAGAAACGGGGCACCCAAGACTATTGGAGACCATGAAATGAACATATCTCTAAGTTCATCTGAGAGCTGTTTAGAAAGGAATTCATTAGGATTACTGAGCAAAAAAATCACAACCTAAATATTTAATGACTTACATACCATACCAGGATCATAGGACCACTCTGAAAAAAACAAGACTCACTTCTTCATCAAGAATGACTTTGTAGTGAGTTTGTGAGATAAAGATATTATATAAACACAGTTTTGCTCTAAATTCACTCTATCTTTTCTGTTTAAAAGAACTTTTTTTCAACTCCCACTATTAAACTCTTGTCATATTCAAATATCCCCAAGTCCAGAATTCTGTGATAACTTCCTTATTTTAGACCCTAATAGTTGAACTGTACAATCCACTGGGAATCAAAAGACTTCTTTATCTTTTGGTCTTCAGGTTTTATTAGATGACACATTTGTTCTTTCGAAATGACAACAACATTTAATGTGGAACACAAAATGACTTATTTTTTCAGTACATCTCATGTCTTTTGTGATATTTTGGTACCATTAGGTTGGCCCCTTCCCAAGCAGAACCATTTATTCAGCTTATAATCGAATTAACTTCATATAGACCTTAACTTTTGAATATTGATTCATTCCTTTAAAATATCTTTTCTTTATTACTTTGAGTATGTGCCTGTATTATGACTTTGGATTTAATTCTCCAATTAGTGTTTATCCTGCAGCCATGCTTGGTTTTAGAGAACAGAATGTGATTTGTCATACTGTTGCATCATAAGTTTGACAATCTGGATCTTTATACATTACCTTCGGAATCTTTTTAAGTTTCAGATTTTAAAAAATCAAATATTTCATGCCAGATTGATGAAATTTTGGGAGCTGGAAAAATACTTCCCAGCATAGTCATAAAGTTCTAATTCATCTGATGGCCAGTGTGCAATTCACCCCTCTACCCACCATGGAATAAAATGTAATGTGCTGTAATGAAATACATAAATAAAAAAAATTCTCATTACTTAGTCTTAACCACTATATTATAGAATCAGAGAAGACTATCTGCTATATTATAGCTTTGGAAAAAATAGACTACCACGAACTTTCTCCCCACTTCCTCCTCAGAAGATTTTATTTTCTAGGACCTCATACATTTTAAGAGCAAAACTAGGTGTCAGCCTGTATCAACTTTGTTACTTTAAGAATAAAAATACTTTATTTTATGAATTATTCAAGTTAACATGTCTTTTTTGGAGGGATTTTTGGAGGTTCTAATATGGTCATATGTGACCTTCTGAGATGATTAGAAAGAAAGATAGAAACCAATGTATGTGTAGAAATATTGTATTTCAGAATAAAAATAATATATAAAATAATCACATTATCTCCAAAAAAAAGTATATGCAATTTGAGTTTCGTTATTTAGATGTTATCTTTGTTTTTAAAGGCAATTTAAATGTCTTTTTTAATTTAAAACCTAAGGAATAAGAGAAAAAAACAACTATGACAGCTTATATCCCAAAGAAATATCTGCTAACACTAAAGTTCAGTAGCTACATAGTATCCGTGTTCACCCTGTTGGTCCATGCAACTTATTTTACCATGAAGAAGTGTGAGTCTTTCAAACAAGCAACCCTTGGATGAAGATTTATGTATGGTTTTCTACTTTTTATGAAGGTCTTAAAGAAATATTAGTACATTGCAATTATAACTCATGCAAGAAAATATGTTCCTGGATACCTTATATAATCTAAATTTGCTGTCATTCACAATTACCAAAGGATGACAGGTTCTTATTTTTAACTGCTGAAGTGGCCCACCCTGTGGCAAGAGCACAGACTCATTTCATCAGTCATTGGCCTGTCAGCATTAAAATCCTTTGAGTAATTGACAAATTATTATTTTAAATTCATGACTTCTAAAATTTTGTCCATAATATGAGGATTTAGTAGTTTTTATTTGATACTATTTCAAATAAGCTTAAAATGTTATTGCACCATATTTTCTTTCATTTTACAAACTTGTGCTTGATAACTGAAACTATAAGGTGATTAGTGCCATATATTTAAAATTTTAGATAGTAATCAAAGGGATAAGCCATTGTATTTAAATAGTGATTATTATTAAGTTATAAACAAAACTGTATCATAGTTCACTTTTTATAAGTTAGTAAGACAAATACTGTATTTTTTGAACTATAAGACACACACCCCCAAATTTGGGAATATAATGGTTGTTAATGCTGCTGTTGAGTTTTGTTTATGTTTACATTGGTGAAATATTATGTTATTTATGTTATTCAATATTTCACTATATTTTCTGCTTCAAAATTTTGTTTCCTATTTTCCACCTCTAAAATCTGGTGCATCTTATGGTCTGAAAAGATGTGATACACAGTTTTAAGTACTTTCTATTAAGGCATCTAGTTTTAGTTTATTTCTTTGTTTCTGATTCTTACAGTAAAAAGTATTTGCATAGAACTGAGGCATGTCTAAGCTTTCAAGTGACACAGAACTATAAAACTCCTTTATTAATTATAATTATAATCATCCATCACAATCTGACAGATAAATGAGAGTATTTGACATTATTTTCACAATCTAGCATAGAAAATGGTTGGCTGTTTTTATTTGTTGATCAAAGAAAATCAGCTTTGAAGATGTCTACGGTGAAATATGGCAGCCTTTGTGAATATTCTGTCTTCGGGCCAGTTTGTTCTTGATCGTAGTATTTGACTGCCAGAACTTGTAACAGTTGGAAGCCTAGACATTACAGCATGCAAACTGGAATAATAAATAAAATGTACTGGTATGGAAATGAAAACCTGTCTTAGAGCAATTAAAAAACAATTTAAGATTTGGTTTACCTTATGATGTATGATGTCTGGGAGATTAACACTGTCTTAGAATACCTCCTCCTCTTTCATATACACTCAATTTCAGACACGTTTTCAACCTCAGTTGGTCCAGGAAATGCAGGCACAGTCTCCCTCTCTGTCTCTCCCTGTATATGTCCGAGCCTGTCTCTGAAGGGCTGAGCAAAAGCAGCAGTGATGAGGTGGTCAAGTAGGATTAGCAATTTTCCAAACTGCTGCCTACCCCAACTGATATTCTAGCATTTCTCTTATGGAATATAATCCATAAGAGAATAGTCTTACTTGGCTAGAACACTTAAGGCTGTATAAGTTTAAAAGTGTGTATCTGAAAAAGAATGCATATGGCAAAAGGAAAGTGACACACACAGGAATGTGTTGTTATGTATCTGATATATAATGTATTACCTTAGCATTAATAGATATCTCTATTGTATACAAATCAATCATATTATTATGTATTTAACCATTTAAATTATAACCATTTAAGAATACTTCTTATATCTCACTAGCTCTAAAACTAATGAGCGACAGCCCAATTTGACCCAGGGACTGTTATTTACAGACATCTCAACTATACTTTTATGCTCAACTATACTTTTAAAAAATATATACAAAAGGAGATACATTTCTTTTGTGGATGATGTGTTACTATGTGACCATAGGAAACTAAAAAACACATACTGGTTTTACAAGAAAAATTGAAATAGTTTCTTGAAGTAGTTTTAACTGTAGACATATTAAATTGATAGTATTCTTTATTGTCAAATTAATTAAAAATGAATGCATCCTCTCTAGTTAATGGGAAAGGCAAAATCAAGAACACAATATATATTATTGATTTTATTTTTTACACAAAATAAAATGTTTCTTAGACCCCAAAATTATTTTCTTTTTTATTATATTTTTCCCATTACTATTTCCCCCTTATAGCCACTCCTATCCACAATTACCACACTGCTGTCCATGTCCATGAGTCCTTTTTCCCCTTTGCTCAATCCGTCTACCCACTAAGCCCACCTCCCCAGCTATAAACCTGCTCTGTATGAGTCTGTCTCTATTCTGCTTCATTAGATTCCATATATCAGTGAAATCATAAGGTATTTGTCTTTCTCTGACTTGCTTATTTCATTTAACATAATAGAACATCATATATATATATTTTTTTTAAATTCATACAATTACCATCAGCTTTGGCAGCTAATTTTTAATGCTAATTAAATACAATAGAACATTCTATTTATCATTATCTGTTAGCCATTAAGGGTATAGCACAAAAATGAATGATATCTTGTAAGTCATTAAGAAGCAATTAATGTCTTAAAATTTCCAGGATCCAGACTCATCATTTTATTGAAACAGCACTGTACTTTATCTGCTTTGCTCAGGATTTGAACATGATGATCAAGGAAATATATTAAAATATGAGCAATATGTAATTTGCAAAAGAAAGTAATCTGATCATTTTTTTCATTGCACTGAATCTGTATTTCATCAAGCTGCATAGTTTTGTGGCCTCTTATCATATAAATTACTCTTTTTGGTACCCAAATTAGCTTTGGAAAAGATGGACTGCATTTTTCTCTTCTCTTATCCCCTGGTGTATGCTGAATAAATCCTTATGATGTTCATGGTAGAATAGAACAGGATCCACAGAAGAATGTCTGTGTTAAGCATGAACAGTTCCTTGCATTAATGCAATTCCAGGGAAGACAGCATCTTCACCATCCCACTCAGGAGTGCAGGACAACTGTCTAAGGCAGGGATGGCAATCAGTTGGGGAAATTAAGTTTTATTCCACATTTTCAGCTCCCTTTTCCTCTCCTGTTTTCATCTCATACTCTTTTATATTCTCCTTCTCTTCTTTCCTAGGAAAATTATTTTCATAGAAATTGTTATGTCCCAACATGTTTTAGATCTCTTCTAGAAACTCCTATATATCTACTGTATTCTTAAAATGACTTTTTTCAGCTACCTTGAAAAATAATTGACAAATAATATTGTATGATATTTAAAGTGTGCAACATAATTATCTGATATACTCTGAAATGACATTTGCCCAAGTTAAACACACTTTGATTTGGTACTGGTCCAGCAGGCAGCTGGGTGATATTTTTTTGAGAAAATGATGTAGTGATAGGACTTATAAATAGAAATGAAATTTTTACTTAATCTATTGTTTTAAAATAGTAAGATACTTATTACCCACGGATGCAATGTGAGAAACAAAGACTATAAATGTAGCCAAAATGTACAAGTTGCTCCCACTTACTGTAACACTGTTTGCTGCAACAACAAAAGATGGTTCCATAAAATGACAATTGCTGATACCTCTAACTTTCTTGTTATTATTTTTATTTTGTCTTTACATATGATACATTTTTAAATTATTTGGTCAATTCAAAAAGCTTAATTTGTCCTAGTAATTTTCCATAGTAATATACTTATTACAATTCAGAACTTTGTCCCTGTGATTACTTTCATGTGCCATTTTACATCTCTTGTACTGAATAACAAAGTTCATCCATGACTTGAGATTCTTTTGATCTAATTAAAAGATAAATATGAGCAATGCCTAATGACCGTTCTTCAAATAAACATGACAAATGTTGCATTTACAGTAATAAATATTTCTTTTTATAATGAGCTATGCATATGGTTTTAGTAGTTATAATGTGCTTTGAACAAATATCTCAACCAATATATATGGGTCAGGACATGATAAACAGAAGCTATATTTCTATTCCGTTAGAAGCAATATAAGCAATAAAGGGCTTAACTCACTGTGACTATAGTAATGTAAACTTTTGAGTGTTTCCTAAGTTCTGTCCTTGGATAAAATGTCTTAAAATGTCCTTAAATCTCATTACTTATGTGAAAGTGCAATTTTATTTGTTTGTATTAATTCCTTCAGAGAAAGAAGGAATGTTTCAGCCTAGAATACAATTTCTAATATTGATCAATTTCAGGTAGGTCCCTTTTTCACTTCCGCTGCTGTGATCTGTCCTGGCAATGCCTGCTTGAGAAGTATTTGTGGTGAGGGGAACAAAGTGGGGAAAGGTTCTCGAACTGAGCTGCCAGTTCCAGGAAGAGCCCTAAGTCTGCCTTCTTTTCTTCTTCATCTCTCAAATTTTTCCCTTTTCTTGCCCTATGTCTTTTTAAATTTTCCAAAATCTGTGCCATTCTTCCTGGCAAAGATTTCATACTGAGTCTGGAAAGTCAGTGTTCAATGGAGAAGGTATCAGTGAAATGTGTAGCATTGTAGATAGAGGATTATTATACGTGTCATCCTGTCCTTGTCTTTTTCATTTTCTCTTTCATTTTGTGGCTTGACCCAGGTGACCATCATTGGCCAACTGGTTTTAAAACAGGGAAGCACTTTCTCACTTTTTTCTTTGCTTTGAGCATTGCATTCTTTAATCCAGGGAACATATTTGGAAGTCTGCTGTGCAAAACATGATGTTTTCAAGAGTGACAAGAGTGTGTGTGTGTGTTGCATAAGGTAATATATAAAGTAAAATAGGATAACAATTGTGTTAAAAATACCAAGCCTTTATTGAACATTGTTGTAAAACAATGCTTTAAAAGGATTTTGGAGGGATTAAAAATAAGAGACACTAAGAAAATATGTATCTCTATGTCTGAATTTAAATAATGAAAGAATTCTTTTATAAAATGCGTTTCACTTCATAAGTAACCAGTATTCCAAAGACACCTGTGTGAGCAAGGCCTTTGGGATCAAACTGAAGAAAAATGATCGCCAAGAGGAAAAGTTGCAAGTTAAATGTCTTTGGATAGGTTTTCAAAGTGACTTTTCTTGACTCTTGTAGAAAACTAACTGCTAGTTTCTAAACTTTAAACTTCAATTTTGCTGAATAAGTTTAAAGATACTGTAAGAATAATGCTACCTTGTTCTTCTGTTCAGTAATTTTAAAAAACACATTTTAAAATGATAATTTAGCTGATGCTTATCAATGTTTTGTTTATGGGATAAGGAAAGCTTTAAAGTATATTCAGTTTGAATTTTTTAAGGTTTAAACACAAAGCATTTTAGAATGGATTTCTAAGTACTAGTTAAAACATACAAATAATATAAAATTTATAATCATGTATTATTGCATGTTGCTATTTCCAGTTCAATAATAGAGTATGGCCATTATGCAAGACTATTCCATAATGTAAAAGATAACACTAGAATTTTTAAACTTAAAAAAAAAAATCAGTGGAAACCTTTTCAAAAACAGATCTCTAACATATAAAATATAATTAAACAACATTTTAAAAGATACCATGATTTAAAATGTCTCATAATAAGCACCCAAAACTGATGAAACAGTAATTACTAAATAGTCTATAGTCTATCAGTAAGGAGTAAATAGTCTACCATAGATTGCCGTGCTAGCATGACATGTTACATTATTTGGTTTTGATAAAATGACTATAGCACTGCGACATGCTCGTACCCCATGTAGCAGCTGTCCCTCAGTGTCGGCTGGCCTTCCCAGAGTTCAGGTGCATAGCATTCTCTTTTACACCATTATACAAGCAAAAAAGGTTTACTTTTTTTAAATAAGTGAACACACTTTAAATTTTAAAAAATCACAAAGTGAAGGTAAATCACAAGCCCCTCATCCAAGATCCACAATAATATAATATGTATGCATGTTCTATATCCAGTATCTAAAGAAACTTTGCTAACTTTGCAATGCTATACAAATATAAGCAGTGAGTGATAAGCACTTCTTTTAAAATCAAATGCTCAGAAAGAGTTTGAGTCTAAACTCTGAATGAGGTCAGTTATATTAGCAGCATATATGGGGAACTTGCAAATTGTAGATTTGGAATATATCTTAGTGTATATTTTATTATATTTAAAGATAGTTAAAACCATATAAAATTCAAATCTAATGTTGTAGTAACTATTAGACGCTTTCGTGGAATAGCAGAGTTTGATTAAATACAGTCAGAAGAAAATTGGAAAATGGAAAATCAAGGTCTCATTTTGCTTTTAATAATTTTGATATAACTCAGAATTGCTTATAAAGATATTTTTCACATATAACATTCAATAATCTTCCAAATATTTCTGTCTGATACATAGGATAGTGTGGTTACCAATTTTTTCAGAAAAAGAAACAGATTGAGAAAAGTACATGCGGCTTGAGATGGATTTTTTTCTCCTTTGACATCTTAGATTTTCAAGACTTCTTTATATAAGATCTTGGATGAATATGGCAACATCATTTACATATCTTCATCCATAAAGTAGTCTAAGTCTCACTATTAATGTCAAAGCAGTACAGTTCTTGTCAATTTTATAACTATTAAACTAATAGCAACACCACGTAGTACTATCTCAGAATAATATTGAAAGATAATGCACTTTTGGAGTTCTTATTTTAGAGGCCAGACATTTCTTCTACCCAAATACTAACCAGGCCCGACCCTACTTAGCTTCTGAGATCAGATGAGGTCAGGCGTAAGAGGCCAGACATTTTTAATAAAATTGAAATAAACTAGTAGAGCAATTTGAGAAAAAGATACCATTATTGTCTTCATTTTTCCTCCAAAACATTTTACTATGTTCTTATATTAGACACTGATATAAATAATATATAATTGAACATCTTAATCACATTTCATATGAAAAGAATTTAAGTCCTCTGACATTTTTGGAGAATCCTTCTCTCTTTTCTCCATGCACTTGTAGCCAGGTACCTGGTGGCAAACATAGCATTAGATGGCCCTTTTGGACGAAAGGTAACACCATGAACCATCTACTGCAGAGCTCCTCTCTCCTGCTAAGTCTTCATGTTCTTTCTGCCTGTGTCATTCTTACCAACTTCACGGCCTTCTAAAATACTGTGTGCATAGCATCCCAGGCTGCATACTTCACAACTCAGACAGACAGGATTCCTGATTGTTTTCACCTCTTTGACTCACCTCCTATGATTATTTCTGTATTTGTTTTTCCATCATTGTATTATTGTCCATACCTTCATCTTTGATTTTAGATTTTATATTTATTCAACATTTGCCTCTAAACTTCACAAAAATTCAAGAATAAAACTGAGTAGAATTTTAATGTTCATATTTCCCCTTCCTACACATGTATTTGCATAAATTAGTTTAGGTTCATGTATTTATATGTTTTATTAGAAAGACTAACCTCCTAATTAATATGGAAGATGAGGTTTTAAGAGATTATGAACTTTTTATGGTGCTTGATAGGTTTGAGTATGTAATTATGCACTTACTCTGATTAGGTGGTTATGTATGCGTAAAACTTTCATGTTTTAATGGACACTCTGTATTATACATTAACTTATGTCTCCATGTAAACATCTTTAATGACTCTGTTGAATGTTATCTTATACCAGTTTCTGCCTGTTGGTGTTTACCAGTCTGCCCTTTGACAGGAGAATTATATTTTGCTATGTTCAGTTAATTGAAACTAACATTTGGATTCCCTGAGAAATTTTGAGGAAGAAAAGAAGAGATTTAACTGTTCATGGGAAGTTTCAATTTAACAGCATTTCTATTCAACAGAGAACAGTTGCTCCTATGCCATGAAGTCTTTGAGTAAATCAAATATAAAATCTTATATGGAAACAGGGTGGCAGTTACTAAAAAGAGCACATCTGTTCATTCTAGGGCTTTGGGAATTAGCAAAGAACTTTAAGTTATATAATGCATAGAGAAAGTGCCTGGATTTCATATGTGATTAGTTAGTATCTCCTCCTAGGAGTTGTCAGCAGAATTGTCATCTAGGTTTGCAGTGTCAGGAGATTCCCCATTAATTGCTATGACTGAATTGGGATGGGCCACATGTCTGCTGTGCCGAGCTTTTGAGTTAAAACCTGAGCTGGTTTGGTAGTCTTTTGCTTTAAATGGCATACTGCCCTTTTTGGCAAATAAAAACTAGAAAGTGATTGATGTGCCACATGAGTTTGATGACATCTCCTGCTGTACCACTGGCACATTCTGCTTCTTCCTTAGATACAGCCTTTTCCAGGACTCAGATAATTCAGCCTCTTAAGAGGATGACTGACAGGAAAGCAGGAAGATGGGCACCTGGTTCCAGCATCATTAGTCACTCGGTGCTAATAGTGGAAAGATACATTTTTAAAATTATAATCCTTTCTTACTTAAGAAAAATATATTAAAATTAAGACTATTTCAGGATCATTAACAACCAGTTGAATGACTGTAATATTTGATAATTATCATATCTCTCTCAGCTAATTGAACATAAAACAAACAGAAGGCTTATTTGGTGCCCACAAACTATTCCCCTCCCTCCAATAGTTATATATGCATTTTCATACACTCGATTTTAAATATCCATAACAAAGATGTTCAAATATGCTACCTAAAAGTGACTTGACTAAAATTCATAAAAGGAAAAGATGACTCTTGTAATAGTAAATAATTTTATAAAACAAGGTTAGGGATTACATAAGTTTATCCAGTCAGTCTCTCAATAAGATGAATCCACAGTGTAAGCATTCATATAAATGTAACTAGGTAACAGGGAAACTAGACTTTCCATGATAATTTTTTAGAAAAAAAATATAAAATTTTGTTTTTTAATTGTGCTAGAATAAAAAGGAAACAGTTGCCTTTCAACAATTTAAAAGTATATTTTTGCAAATTTTAATATAGCAAAACTACCTTTTTTTGAAATATAAAACATAGGAACTCATGAAACTATAGCTAATATACTGCATAGGTAAAATAATTACTGAGGATGACATGCTGTAATTGGGTCTGTAACTCCAATTACCCTGAGGCATTGACTCATTTAGACTTATGCCTTTATTCATCAGGTTTGTGAGATAAGCTTTTCTGTAGAAATAAATCCAGAGTATCTTCCCTTGAATTCAGGGATCCCACAAACCCTCCCCTTTAGACAACCAGCAAGAAATCATTGAGTTATTTGCTAATTGTGAGTAAAATTTGTATTGATTTTTTCTGTCTCCCTAGTTGATGTTAATAGCATCATACTTCAAGCCACTAAATACTTTGAGCACTATCTAATTGTCAAAGAATCACTTACTAAGACAAAATTGTAGATATCAAAGCCACACACACATGCACACATGTGTGTGCAAAACATACACAAGGAAAATGGCGACACAGGTAGTTAATATTCTCTTTCCTCTCCAACTCATATGGTAATATTTCCAATGTGTATTACATCATCAGAAATCAATAATAATTCTAAATAGTGTTTATACCACTGCATCTCTAAGCTGTAGCCATGCCTGATTTAATTGCTGACCAAGTATTAATGTCTCATTGTACCCCAGGGCCACTACCACAAAAAAGGACAATAAAAAATAAATGTATGTCCAGATTTGTTCATTATGTTTTCACATTTTTTGAAGTATAAGATGCACAACTTTTGTGCTTTTTTGTTTAAAATCATTTTATGGAGGTAAAAATAGTTATTGGATGTTTTTTCTTTCACTGTTCAAATGTGCGTATTAGTAAAACAAAAAACTGGTAATTTCTACAATACATTAGCAGAGTGTTTTAAATTTGAGGTGCATATCAGTTCTCTGCACTGATACACAAAACTATCACTCAATAAATTTAACTAAATTTTGTGAAATATAGCTGTGGAGAAAAATAGAAAACAATTCTTGGGATGCTGATGATAGGCTTTTACATGGGAAAAGCTCTTCCTCTCATGGCCCCTAAATAGTTGTTAAAACCAATGTACCTCATCTTTGACATCTGTTTAAGCAGAATGAATCCATTTAAAATCCCCAAATCATTTTCCCTGTGACAGAACGTAGTAAATGAAGCAAAATGGTTTGGGAAAATGAGGAAGTATAAACAAGCCAATCAGATGCCCTTTAATTTCCCCGAGAGCCAGAGTTTTCTCAAAGAAAAGTGAGATCGGACTTTGATAAAGGAAAACCTGCTTATAACCACTGCTACTTGAGGCAATTTCTTCTCAAGGGTATTGAGATTTAAATTGATACTATACCCAGAAATGTTTCATAACTATAGCATAGACTAATAAATTACTTAGCTGTATTTCTAGTTAGTCAATTAATATCTATCTGTTCTTGTATATGAGGGGTGTAGGCACCATTTATATGTTCGACAAAGCTTGCGACACTAACGTCGTGTTCTGATTGCCAGCATTGGAACATTCGACATTTGTGCTTTTCTTTCTGGCCATTAATAATGATGAGGTTCTTCAGTATTAATGTTGGGGCATTAACATCTGTTAAATTCTGGGAACACCAAATAAAATAAACTTTTAAAACAACATTTTTATACAATGAACTAAAGCTTAACACGATAAACTATAGTTAGTTCTACTACTCTGCCATATAAACCAATGTAGCTGCTTATGGGATATATCTGGAAAGATGGGTAGATATCAATGTATACTGCATAAATTATACTTCTATAAATAGACATCACACATTGCCTGGAATGGAGTTTGTATCATAGGTAATATCCCTTTGAACTAAAGAGCAGCTTTGTTTGTTTGTTTGTTTGTAGAGTTAAATTGAGATCTGCTGGTCCCCAAATTAGAGTTCACTAGCTGAGAAGTTCTGTTGAACAGCACAATAAAGAGAGAACCCATGTTGTTATCCCCTTATGTTTTGGTTGTCTCCTTTTTAATTATTTTTAGTTTTTTCCTTGAAAGATTGTAAGAGGTAGAAAGATTGTAAGAGGTAGCTGCAATGTTGAGCTACTTAAATCCAGTATGTGAGAAATGTTCTGTTGAATAAAAAGTTTTGCTTATTGTACATAAAAATTGCTAAGTGTCACATTAATGTTTTAAGCTGTGGTGGAGTGTTTGCAAAGGTGAGTACAATAATTCCTTCCATCCCAATATATTCCTTTCAATGTGACTTTATCGCTTCTATCAGGAAAAGGGATTCATTTATCTACTCCTTCAAAATGGGCTGGCCTTGTGACTTGTTTTGACCAATGGAATGCCGTAGAATTCACATGCTGAACTGACACCACAGGAGGCCTTGCTGTTTCAACATTTGCCTTTTTGGAACATTGATGTAACCATGTGAAGTAGCTTGGCCTAGTCTAGGGATTTTCAACTAGTGTGCCTCAAGAATTTTTAAAACATGTAATATCTGACTATTTAGTCAGGGGCACTGACCTTTTTTCCCTTAAATTTTCCAATAAAAATGATAACAGCCAACACAAAAATAGCTCTCTGGTGTAAATAAATAAAAATTTTACCTATTTTTTAGTCAGATCAGCAAAATATATATATATTTTTAGTGTACTACAGAATTTCAGTAATTAGTTTATGTATGTCATGAGATGACAGTGGTTGAAAGTCCCTGGCGTAGGCCCCTTGAAGTTGAGACATCAAGTGAGGACAGTTACCCAACTACACAGCCATTGATGACCACAGCCAGCCCAACTACCTGGGCATGTAGATGAGGCCACCTTTGACCATCCAGCCCTGGTATAGCCCCCAAGAAAGATCAGAAGAACCACTCCATGAAGTTCAGCCCTGATTGTTGACCCTCACAACTATGAGATAGTTCTTGTAAGCCATTAAGTCAGCCTTTCTTAACCCATTAAGTTTGAGGTGGTGAGATAGCAGCAGTTAATTAATTCATATACCTCTTAAGGAAAAGAGCAGGTATTGGTGATGTTTATGTACCTTACAAACAGTAGGTAGTAAGGAAAAATTATTCAGTCAAATGAAATGAAATTAGTTGAAAACTTTAGTTGAAGAGAGTGGCCACTTCACTGGGCAATTGGGCAACAGAATCTTCATCACTTGCTAAACTTATGCCTATGACAGTCATTTCCCCCCTCTGACAAATATCTGTACTTGAGGCCAGCATAAAGTTTTTCTTCATAAAATCTCTTAGCAGCCAAGGTTTTTACCTCTTTATATGTAACTCCATATGAAAATAAATGCTCTGGGGAAATGTGAATAAAATTCATCCATATTTTATTTAAGATGATTACATTGTTTGATTTAAAGTACAGAACTATTTATAGTTATTTATTGCTATATATAAAATGTTTATAAATATCTTAGCTCTTTAAGACAAGTTTTGTGGTTTTACTGCTCATCAAATAAAAGGCAAACATTTCAAAGAATACTGGCATTCAGTCAGTATTTCAATTGATTTAATATTAAGATATAAAACTAACAATCAAAAGTGCAATTAGCTTGATTGTTTCAGAATTAGCATGTATTAAATATTCTATCCTATAATTCAATATTAATTAATACATGTAAAAGAAAACTTAAGCTTGAAATTTATAGCATGAAATAATCACTTTCAGTGAGGGAAGAAAATGGTTAAATTATAAAAGCAAAATAGTGATAAGAAGGAAGATATATATTTTTAATTTCCATTTTTGAATTTAAAAAACACACATTGGAGATGAATGATTTTTTATGTTGTCAGGTATGGAATTAGATTGTCAAACACATTTTTAGAGAGGCTAAGTAATAATATGTGTGCTGTAAAGTTTACCAATCTGAAATATATTAGAAAGGGTTTTTTCTTTGTTTACCAAAAAAGTTAATTTTGGTCACAGAAAAGATAGTTTTTGTTAAATTTTGTTCAAAAAAGGAAGAAAGAAATCTGCATCTTTCATTAAAATCTCCATCAGTCATGTTTCCATTAGAGTTCACTGAAAAATGACTCATAAAACCAACAATTTTATGCATCAGGTGACAGGTTTTGACAGAAACAGCACTGCAGTTTTTGTGATATGCTACATTCTGAATGCTTAAACTGTGTGATTAGGTGTGCTTTATATGACTTCCACGTGCTTAGCTAGCAAAATCTGAGTTTATTTATACAAAATTATTCAAGTGAAAAAAATCGTGTCTCCATGTGAGCAGAGTCAGACCTCAAAAGAGGCCATAGGGGATTGACTGGTCTTTTATTATCAAGTGAGCCGTTCTAGCTCTGCTACGAATAAGGCACCAGCCTTTTTGGTAACATAATGGACTTTTTAGTTTCAACTGACACAAAAATAAAAATAATGAATCCCACCATCTGATAAAGTAATGTTTTGTTTTGTTTTGTTTTTGTTTCAGCGTCTATTAGCTCAGGTCTAATTAAAGAAAAAATATATAGAACATGTTCTACACTTGTAGTATGTGTACCAGAAGTTTGTTTTTTTACATGAGAAATATCTGATTGCCAGCCTTTTGCTGCTTTTTAGGAACTTACATGTGGGCATATTTTAGAAAAAAATGTATTATAGTTATCTATTTTATTAAGATTTTATTTATATATTTTTCTAGAAGGGGAAGGGAGGGAGAAAGAGAGGGAGAGGGAGAGGGAGAGAAGCACCGATTGGTTGCCTCTTGCAGGCTGCCAACTGCGGACGTGGCCCAGGCATGTGCCTTGACCAGGAATCAAGCTTGTGACCTTTTGGTTTGTGTGATGACACCACTGAGCCACACCAGTCAGGCAAAGAGTCAGCTGTTTTTTATTTAGAATTGAGAATCCAGTTGTTCAGACTGACTTTCTCCACTTTTCTGTTGGATGAGATAATCCACTCCTTACTGTTAATGTGTAATATTAATCATGTGACTTAAACTGATAAAAGCTATTTTCTTACAGGGGAAGTGAAAAGAGGACATACTTCAGAGAGAAAGTGCTCTGGGTTAGCAACTCTAAGCTTCATGACCTTTGGACAGTCGGTTTCTGAAACTCAGAAGTATTCATCTTTGAATTGGAGATAATCTCTTGAAAATGATGCCAGTTTTAGGGGTGTCTCCTGGATAATAGATATCCCCCAAATTATTACTATTTTAGAACTGGTACATTTAATGAATTTTAATGTTTATTCCTTTGATCTCAGCAACTAACTTGAAAACTTTAAATATTATTTGTGGATACTTATATATGTGATATGTAGAATAATTCTGAAGGTTTAATCTTTGAATGAGACTAGAGATTTCCTTGTGATATTCATATATTGAAGCAAGGTACAGGTGATATACTGGAAGAAAAATACCTGTTTTATATGTTACATATTTAGAGTCATTTTTGAGATAATAGATGGCATTTAAGCTAAGTCATTAGAGAATTAATTTTTGAACCCTTGTTAATTAAAACACAGTATAGCGAAGCATATTAATTGTTGAATGCCCATTTGAAATGCTATAAAGTTAAAGATGATGTTCCAAACCCTAGTTTTTAAATATTTTATTACATTCATCAATTAATTCAACAGTTATATTCTTTAATGTAATATATATAATTATTTTCAAAAATCCAAATATTTTGAGATCAGTTCTGATTCTCAAAGGAAATTATAACAGAATTCACTAAAATGGATTTTTGTATGTTCTTAATTCCAAGCTATATCAAAATTTCTTTTAATAGCTTGAAATTCAGTGTAGAAAAGTTTTACTAAGCAACTCTTATAATTTCCAATTCTCTCCTTTTAATTTCATTGAATTTTAAAGTTCCAAAAACAGTCCCTAACAATAAAAACTGAAATTTTCAATTGGTATGTTGAAAGGTTCCTATCACTTCCCATTCCTACCCCTTTCCTAAATGATGATCTCCCAGTGCTTTTCTCTGAACTCCTGTGTTTTTCACTCTCTAGGTCACACTCTCTTGGCCTAATGTCCTCAGGGCAGGAGGGTGTAGCTGTTTCAGTGGAAACCCTTAGGGTTTGTGTGTGTTTTGGCTCAGCATTGCATCCCCTGATGCTAGGGCAGTCATTGCACCAAGCTGGGTTTTATTTACTATTTATTAAGTGGATAAGTGAGAAGATCATCACAAAATCTCTCTGTCTGAAACTGGCAAATTCAACGATTATCAGTGAAAATGTACTAAGTCTATTTGATTTCCTGGTCATTCCTTCCCTGTTCTTTTGTGCCTGCTCCCTTGCTCACTCTTTCCTCATTCTTCTTTCTGCCTTTAATATTTTCCCCCAGAAAGACAATAAACACCTCACTGAATTACATTTTATAGGAAATAATTTTAAAAGTTAGTTCGTAGGCAAAACAATATAAAAATCATCCTTGAATATCCCGCAAATCATCTGTAATGTGTCACAGTGATTCACACAACTAAAATAGTGACAAAGGAGATGGGCAAATGGGGAGGGGATGGAGACATCTGTAATAGTGTAAACAATAAAAATAAAGTAAGAAAAAAAGCAAAAATTTTTATTAACAGGGGAAAAAGTGAGATATTACATGTACAGACATGTAATCACATTACATGTACAGAGACTGCGAGAACAGAATTCTAGATCCTATTCCATAGGAATAGTATTTAAAACTGCCTGAACTGTGAAAATAGTGACTCTCTCTCTGTCTCTGTCTCTCTCCCCTTTCTGAGTATGTGTAATTAAGTTCAGATAATTTAAATGTGTTTTTATTTTAATCTTATATAGTAAATGCAAAGATCATGACTTGGGGTTAAACAGATACTGACTCTAGTATCTAGTTACTTTTTACTAACATGGGAACCATGGGCAAAATACTTACCAAGTATATATTTGTATGACTAGAGAGTTTCATTTGCAAGATGGTAATTTAACAATATTTATATTTAGGACTGTTTTTTTTAATGTAAAACAAATAATACCTGCAAAGAATTTAAAACAGTAACCAGTACATAGTAGGTGTTTAATATTAGCTATTATCACTAGTTCCAGCTTAAAGGTGACAACATTAGTTTTAAAATAGTCAAAATGATTAATGTAACTTTATGCAACCTAGTACCAAAATGTGTTTTCCTATATAAACATAAATTAACTACAGAAATCAATGGAAAAGATTATAGGGTTTGCAGAAATAGGTTTGAATATCAAGAGCACACATATAAGCCAAGGTCCATCAAATTGTAGTATTCTGCATTTTCCATTTCTTCAACTTGCTCATTAAAGTTAGTATTTCTTGCATTCTCTTCTGTGCTATTTATGTATAGTATGTTAGGGCTAAAAGGAATTAGGTATAATCTAACTTCTAGAAAATAGAGATTTTTTCCTTGTCAAACAGCTATATAAATGAGGTATGAAATTTTTAGTTAATATTCCTGATTATTTTTGAAAATTATTAAATTTTTATAACCACAGTTTTCATTGATTCCTAGATCACTGAGGACAGAAACTGTATCTCATTAGCTGTTATTTTCCAGGCCCATTTGAGTACATGACATGGAGCTGTAATTTAACAAATATTTGATTAATTTACATCAATTAACTATCCAAACAAAGGCAAATAACAAGTTGACCTTTTATAATGTGAGCTTCCAGGAAGAAAGAAAAGACGAATCATGGGAGACGGGAAGATCTCTGACGTGGTTTCAGTGTCTGCAAATACAGGCCCTTTCTCTCCCTCCCTCCAGTAAACCAGCACAGTTGTTCTCAGTCTTGACCTCTCACCCGTGATTAGACCTGGATTGATCCGTGTGTAGCCTTGTTTGAGGTTGGCATCTCCTTCAAAATCTTCTTGAACTGTTTGTCCATTCATGGCACAGATATCTGCCAGTGAATTCCTTTTTTAAAAATGAACTTGTCTAGGACATTGCTGATTTTGATTGCTACTCTATTGTTTATCATATGAAGATCACTGTGTTTGAAAAAAAAATTTAAGCATTCAGTTTACTTTGTTTTTGCATTTTGCGATGTCCTGCCTTGCTAAATGTAGCGGAGTCTCTAGTCGACCTCATTAATTTCTGTACATTGCCAATGTCATCGCAAGGGTTGTCCACTGATGCTGAACTCCAAACTCTTTTGCAATCAAAACTCTCCTGGTTCATACCAGGCATCATATTTAGGGAACATTTTAATTTAGTTGTTACTTATACTAATGCATCTTGAGGCAGGAAGATGTAAATACATATATTAATCTTCAGTGCAGTAACAATTTATGCTATGACATTACTTTAAATCTGTATTGATATCATCTGTACAGAAAATTATTGAATTTATAATGTATCTGACCTATAACATTTCACAGCATGTTATGTTGAAAGGTGTCCTTTGAATATTTCCTTGACATTTCTTCTAAGTTCATAAGAAGCCATTAAATAAATACCCTCGAAAATTTTAATATTATTATTAATTGTTATTATAGTTACTTTTGACCTATTCTTTTCTCTCACTCTAATTACTAATGCTATTTATAGTATTTGTTTATATCCATTCATTTGTGATAAAAGTTGGCATGCTGCTAATTCAGTTTGTTGGGACACCTTATGAATCACCACAGTTTGGAAAAGTTAGTTTTGCCTTACAGAGTAATTATTTCTACACTCAGGCTGTACCTGTAATTTAGTCTGTCATCTTCTAGGTGTGTGGAAGTGGCTTAGTACTAGGAGATGGAAAGAGAAATTGCTTAAGTAGTTTACTGTTGCTAATGTAAAGAAGATTTTTTTTAATTTTGTGGCCTGTACTTCAAAATATAAAATTACTGTGCAATAACGAACCACAGAATGAAACTGTAATGCTCACCAGCTAAAAACAACCAATTTAACTGTTTCTAAAATGCATTAAACTACTAGTGTAATTAGCAAAACTTACATATTGATTAATGACAAAGTATTTTCACTTTTGAGAAAACTGAATCATTAAATAGAACTTGACAAATGTTTGAACAGTTGTAATTATTAATGAAAAACTTTTTAACAATGTTCATTAACTAAAGGAAAGAATGCATAGTAGCTGACATTAGGGCAAAAATGGTGAATCTGAATGTAAGGAAGAACAGAAACCTGTTTTTTCTTCCTTTTAACAAAAGTGTTGCTGATAATAGTCAATATGCCCTTTTTATTCATTCATTAGCAAATATCAAATACCATCATCATATACATGATCTCATTTGCAAAGCAATTTTCACATAATATTTCACTTTATTAGAAGGTCCTTTGGATAATGGCAATGAAGAAATTTTGTCAATAAATTGTCTCTAAATGCTGAAGGAATCTGCAAAGTGAATGCAAATTTTTATGCCATTTCTACTTACAGCAAAAGATATCATCAAGGCTTCGTGTTTTATACTACAGTGATAGAGGAATTATTCATAAAATATTATTATTTCTATGTCAACTTGAATTCTGAACACACTCTTCAGTACCCTGGTATAAAATATGCTAAAATGTCATAGTACATTCTATACAGAACTACAAATAAATAGAATGCAATTGCATATCAACTAGTAAAAACAGTGTTAAAAACTATTTTGTTTTACTTGTACAGTGAGCTTTTTCATAGTCAGACACAGTAGGCAAATTAGTCATTGAAGCTCCAAAACTAAGAATGAACACAAGTTGCTATCTGAGAACATGAAACATAATTACGTTTGTTTTGTTGATGATGGAAGAAACCTCGAGGTTTGGCCCTGCTTCAAAGGAAAGAATCTTAGCTTAGTAGAAGGGAGGTAGGGGACAGTCTGGGCTAATGAACAAATTCATGTGAAAATACGACATTTTAATATAAGCTACAAATACAGGACATGCTGAGTTTTGTGTCCAAAACTTCCCTCTACTCCAGTTACCTAAATATTGAGTTCTAATGTACAGAAGTGAGAAATTCTGTGGCAAAACTAAAATGAAAAGGAAACTTTTTTTTTTATCCTGATGCACGTAGGCAGCAATCCAAGCAGTAGGTCGTAGGCACCATATGTGCTGTGCTTTCCTCCCCGTGGGGATGACGTCTCAAACACTGAAATGAATGGGTTTGTGTGAATTCTGCCAGGTCCTTTTTGTTTCGTCTCAACAGAAGGTGGTTCTTCCTAATAGAACGCACCCTCAGAAGACTCAACATTAATTGTCAAAAGGAAGGCTCAGCGTGGCCAATGTCTTTTCCTGTCATTTAGTTCCCGTCATCTAACAAAACTCAAAACTCTAGGTCACAATCTAAATATGGTGATGTGAAGCACCTTGGGGAAGGCCCCATTTAGGCATCGATTTCCCTGACTTCCCCATTACATCTTCTTTCTGTCCCAAGAGTGCTGAAGGATTATTTGTTGCTTTTTAGATAAATCTTGATCTTGCTCCCACTTGGAGTAGAGATTAGGTTCTCCCTCCAGCCCTTTAAAGTCCAACACACCCAGATTTGCCGTGTCTGAGCAATCTGTGGGCACTATTAGCCCTGCTTGAGTAGCTCTTGATAACACCCTCTAGGAAGTCAATTAAAGATGTCAGGGGGTGGGCTGGACTGCTTTCCTCTTACTAACAGGCGTTTGGAAGGTGGGAAATGGAACTGGTAGGTGATTTTTAGTTCTCGAGGCACTAAGAGGCCACTGATTGGTTTTATTTTTACCTCTTGCTATTTCAATCATTTTTTTCCTTTATGTGATCTGGAAATGAATGATCTATTTTAATCTTTAATCTTAGCAAGAGCTACATAATGTTGAGCATCAGATACCCAACCTAGTAAATGATGAAAACATTTGTCCAGTAATTAAAAATATAAAGAGAAAGAAAATGTCGTACTAATTTGAGTCTAGTGAAAATCTGATTTGAGGAGCTAATGTTTGTGTTAGCATATTTACATTTAAATCAAAATGAAATAATTCTTCATTAAGAATTAGGCATAAAATTGCTTGGCATTAAAGTAGTCATTCTTTGCCCCTGCTATGCTAAAAATCTTGACCTATTTTTTGTATGTGCTTTCAATGGGAAAGATTACCCCAAAAGTAAATGTTTGATTTTTTTTTCTTAATTAATATAAAGTAAAATTAAAGTCACACCTTTTCATATAAATAAATTATTATAAATATTTAAATGGAATATTTCTACCCAATAAACATTACTTTGCTTAAGCAAAATGCTATTCAAAGTTATTTATTAAATATTGCATTATTATGGTAGATTAGCAATATAACGGAGAAGTTTCCACTTTATTGTTTTTTATCTGCTACTTTGTTATATATGTACTTATTAGGAGGATTGTCACTGTAGGGAGGTAATACTGTATGAGGGAGAATATATAACTTAAAACATCACTGTATTTTTAATTATGCAAAGCATGATAATAAGTAAATACTTTCTCTTTTCCAGGTATGCACTAAATGCCAAAAAATCTTTTATTTAATCCTCTTGCCACCCTAGATGATAGGCGCTATTATCCCCATTTTACAGATGAAGAAGCAGAAGCTTAGAGAGGTTGAATAACTTGTGCCAAATCCCATAGCTAATAAGCAATAAAGCCAGGAATTAAACTGAAGTCTTTCATTCACCAAAATCTGTTGGTCTAACCTGCAGCAGGCATGGAGTAGCTGAAGATGCAAGGTTCCCTTTGTGCTTGTAATTGCAAAAATGTAAACTCAGAATGATCTCCCCCTCTTAGAAATGAAATATCACCAAGAAGATTACATGTATTTTCTAGTGTTCTATTAAAAATAAGTGAGAATTAAAGAAACCAATGAGGAGAGTTTTCTCCACCTTCTGAATACATATTTTGCCACCTCTCTTATCATCTTGCCCAAGCCACTGCCATCTGGAGCCTGAACCAAAACATGAGTCTTCCTGCATCTGCCCTTTACCCCTTAAAGGTCTTTTGTCTGCCAAATGGATTGTCTTACAGTGTAAGTCAAATCATATTCCTCCTTCCCAGATTGACTTCCTTCCCTTCTCACACGCATACAATCCACAGTCCTTACTATGGCCCTCATAACCCTGTGTGGTCTGTCTGGCCCCTGCGGCCTCTCTGAGCTTATCTGCCCCCCCGAACCCTATCCTGTCCAGCCATCATGGCCTCTGAAGGTGAGTCAGATGTGCTAGGTAGGCTTCTGCCTTATGGCCTTTGCCCTTGCTGTTCTCTCTGCCTGGAACATTGTTCCTTATTTCTGTGTGGCTCACTAACTGCTTCAGTCACTGAGTATCTCACCTTGACAGAGAATGTTTATTTGTCGCCCTACTGAGATGTAACTCACATGCCATGAGATTCACTATTTTAAAGAAATACACAATTCAGTGGTTTTTAATATGCCTTATTGAACTTTGGGAGTGAGCATGTTTAAGAAGAATTATTGCTAAGTGGAACTTGGGACCTTTGATGGTAGGAGACACGTTTGGTCAGCTTGGCCCTGAATATAATTTCTTTCAGCTGTTAATTTCATTAATGGGCCAAGTATCTTGTACATTGATCAACTGTTTATGGTTGTGTGAATGACAAATAACATGTTAGATTAAAGTAATTATTAATAAAATTTAAGCATTAAAAAGTAAAACGTGAGAATAGAAAGAAGATTGAAGCTGACTAAACATTTATTTTTATTGAAAGAAGAGATTGACTTACACATTAAAAAATAAAATAAAAACTGAAATCTTGAGGGCTTAATCATACCATTGGAAAAACTCTTAATAGTTCATTATACAGGAAGACAGCAGTGTAACTTATCTGCAATTTACTCACCATTATCTTTTGTTATCCAGTTTTTTTAATGCAAAAAGCAATTGTACAGAATCACACTCATATTAGAAATTTATTCCAAAAAGCAAGATTCATCATGAATTTTGAATTTAAATATAGATTTGGCCTACTGTTCAAAAACACCATCTCACAGCATGACATGATAACTGATTACATTGAAAACCTTAGTTACCAAGTTAATAATTTTTACTATACTTTATTGGTTTAAGAATTTTTAAGTTGTCTATTATGCCTGAATTTCTATCACAGTAATTTCAAAGAGTACATTCAAATCCTGATTCATCCTCTTGTTAACTGGATGTTGTTGGCATTTTGGAAACCCTGTCTTTTTCTTTATAAACCTACCTATCTGGCAGGTTCATCGGGAGGTTTCCACTAACCTTACAAGCAAGAAATCTTGACCACTATCAGACAATGATTTATCCCACCCTACTAGACAACTGAGATATTTTAATTTATCATTCAGAACATGATCTTGAGAAGGTCAGTGATATAAATTTATGACCTTTTCTGACCACTTAAATAATATGAAATTTTAGTTAATTTTTAACTGTGAAAATAAGAAAGTATTGCCATTTCATGGAAGATCATTGTGCAGTAACGCCTCTTAGAGCATACTGTATTCTTTACTAAAACCAAGATGGACAACTTATATATTTATTAGGTAAAATCATTAAATCATTTTCAGGAACATTTTACTAACAATTCATAGGTAATAATGAACTATATCCTGTTTAGGTGATGACAGGAATTGTAATTTAGTAAATATTTACTCTATATTTATTATACACCAAGAATACCATTCTAGACCCTGGTAAGACAACAGTAAACCAAATGAGCTTATTTTGTGCTTTCATAGAAGAGTTAGCTTCCATTCTACTGAAAGCAGATAGATAATGAACAAATAGGCAAACAAGAATAATTTCACGTACTGATATGTGATATGCGCCAGTGGGAGGAATATCAGAGAGCTGTGATATGTGTGGCCTTCTTGATTCTTTAGAGTGGGTAGTCATAGCAGGGAACTAAGAATAATGGACACATTAAAGGTAGTTTTAGGAGAAGAACATTCCACGGTGTATAGTGTAGAAATAATACCTAAGGAAGTCATTTGACTTGCTAGAAGAAGGGAAGAGCCTGTGTGGCTTGGGGAGAAAAGAGCAAGAGGAGTGGGTACTATGTGATGAGAGGCCACATCTCAAGATGCCTTGTTGGCCAGAGTAAGGCTTTGGAGTTTTTTGTAAATGCAATGAGTCCTTCTGAGAATTTTAAGCAGAACGATGGCAACATTTACTTTATAATGTTAAAAGCATTACTCTGTTTGCTATGTGGAGTATTAGCTATAAGAAGGGCATGAATAAAAGTAAGATTGTTAAGCATATCAGTTGGTTAGAGCATCATCCAGTTATACCAAGAATGTGAGTTCGATTCCCAATCAGGGCACATACAAGAAACAATCAATGAATATGTAAATAAGTGAAATAACAAGTTGATCTCTCTCTCTCTCTCTCTCTCTCCCTTCTCTCATATCAATACATTATTTAAAAAAATAAGAATGGTAAGAGTCAGATGCAGTATTCATGACAGATGATAGTAACTCAGACCAAGTGACAGGAATAAAGAAGATAAAGAAAAATAAATGAATAGATTCTAAGTAAGTTTGTAGTCATTGGACCTTACTGTGGACAACGTGTGTGTTTGTGGGTGTATGTATGTGTCCAAAAATAATAACTACTTGAGCAATTTGTATACAATGGCTCCATATGCAAAGACATGGAAGATTTCGGGGATGAAGAGTAGTCTGAAAAAAAGTTAAGAATTCAGTTTTGGCCATGTCAAGTTTAAGGTACTCCTAAGCATGCAAGTGTTGATGTCATGCAGGCAGGTAGATTCAAGTCTGGAATTTCCGAGAACTCAAGTCTGTAGACACTCATTTTAGAGTTATCAGCTTGGAGGCAGGACTAGCAAAAACTACTTATGAAGAGTGTGTGTCTGTGGCGCTCCATTTTTAAGTGGCATTGACTATGTCACTATGAAGATGAGGAAGTGTCTGACAAAGTACTTGCAAGACTAATGGCTACTGGGAGGAAAATTAGGATAGGAACATAAGATAGGAAATAAACATTTAAATTCGATGTATTTTAGGCAGTACTTTAATAGTAATTATTTCATGTAGGAATAATTACTATTGCGAGACAATACCAAAAAATCACTATAGGAATTCTCCACATCTTAAATCTCAGCAGTGTGACCAAACACCTACTTTGGCTAAGCTACTACAGGAGAGAAACATGAAATAATTACATATGAAGTGGTGATATAGCTAATTTCCTATATAATTTCCACCTGATTCTTCAAGCTAGTGATATAATATATTCATACAAAGTACAATATATTACCTAGTGAAGACAACTATAATTTGATTAAGCCATATACTGTTGTATAAAAACACTATATTAACTATACATTTTATATTTATATATATAAAGAGAAATGAAGACTATATTAGCATATTTTAGTATTATTTCAAATGATCTTCCAAGGTGACTTTTTAAATTGTAAAAATAAAAACAACCAGGATTTTGCAGTAACACAATTATTTTTAGAAAATATGTTATTAATTATTGATCTGCTTAATTTAGAGGATTATTGAAAATATATGTGACTTTTTATTATGCAGATATATTCAGTTTTTAAAACAATTTAAATGATAATAAAGCATTCTCTTTTTCTTTATATCATATTACAGTAAGGAAGCTGTTACCTCTCAGTATGCATTTTAATGAGTTTTAACTAACAGTTTAATGAGCTGACATTATCATAAACCAAAGGATAAGACAAAATTTAATTTATTGGTATAGAGAAAGGAAAGTTCCTCAAAAGTTAATTATAGATTTAAGATGAAATATAATTCATTTAATGATAAACCACCAATAATCATCCTATAGGAAAAACTATATTAACGGTTTGAATAACCTGTACATACATGTATCCTTTTTCTCACCTTTAAAATATAAAAAACAAATGATGTATTATATGTCCAAATCATATGAAATGTAAAAGCCATAGACATATCACAGAAAACAAACCAAAATTTTTGTTAAGTTAAGCAAGGTTTTTTATATTTACTCTAAAGAAAACTTGATGAAGGAAAGCCTCCAAATGGAGATGTTATTTTTTATTTTTAAAAGAGAAATCATTTATAATTCTCTTGATTCACATATTTACAGTGGGTTTACAATTTATAACACAAGAGAGATGAAGAAAAAATTTTTAAAGTAAACTGCATCTTGGCTTTTGTGGGCCATGTGTTGACAGTAAACATACGTGATGGCTTAGGCCGCTGTCGACGAGAGCAGGGTCACCGGCACATGCTGTTCCCCCACGACCTCCTCACTCTCTATCTGGGCCTCTGCTGACACCCTGGAGGCCTGGCCCAGATCAAAGGGCTGTCATCTCACTCACCATCACATCTCCTGCACCTACCTCATACTAGGCCTTCAATTTATCTTCAATCAGAAGAAGAGACTTCTCAACCACTAAAGTGTTCTGAATTTTTATTCTGTCTTAGAAAGTAACTAATTAATCAAGTTATATATTTTGATCACTGAGATCAGGCTTATCACCATCCCACAGATATGGTGTTGACATTTATATTTCAAAGCACCGTTCATCCATAAACTTGCAGTTTGCATCACTGCGTGAGACTCTTGTGAGAACACGGGTTTTCACACCCTCTTCATAACTCTGTGTTGAATCTGGTTGGGATAGATAGTATGATCTGAAAACAGAGTTAGTGAATGTTCTTTTTATTGATACTTTGTTAAATACATATATTAGTAAGTAATTAATACATTTATAGGGATCGAAAATCAAAAAGCATGACATGGATATAGGGAAGTTGCCCTCTCCCGTCCCTTGCTCCCCAGTTTTGTTTTTCTCCACAAAGGCATTTGTTATTATTAGTTTCTTGTGTGTTCCTCCAGAGATTGTTTTGTGTGCATGCAAGCACATTCCAGCATGATTCTTTTCTTTTTCTCATTAATTAAAGCATACAGTGCATATTCCACAACCGGCTCCTGAAGCTGGCTCTTCTAAAAAGCCTTTCTTGTGGAAAACAGTGTTTTCCTCTTTTGTAATTTAGTGCATTTTCAATATACCTCTCAACACAGCTGTCTGCTGCTACATGCTTTTTTATTCTTTCAGATTGTACACATGGTTATTTTAGTAAATTTCTTTAGCACCTTGAGGGCAAGATTTTTGCTTCAAATGTGTTGTTTTCCTTAGTGTGTTATATATACCTTGCACTGACAAAATATGCAGTATGTACTTATTAAATAAAAGAGAAATGAATGATAAAAAACTCTTATGTTACCCCTAATAAATAGTTACAACTAGACCTGACTGAAAAGTGAAAAATATACAATTTATTTGGTGTGAATTAAAGCAAAATTAAGTGTCATCTTAAAATTGACTTTTAAAAATGAACTGGGGGAAAACTGGGCAAGCAGACTTTTGGATTGGAAGGAACTAATAACATATTATTGTCCTGTTAATACTTTATAACATAAATAATAATATCAAATGCATTTCACTTTAGGATTCTATTATTAGATGTCAATCCTGCATCCTATAGTACTAACTTACAGTAATTATCACTGTCTAGTAACAATAGTATTTGACTGTGTGACCATCAAGATCCTAAAAAATCATTTTATAAACAGATAGGGTTCTTGGAGATTATTAACTATTTAACTGTCAAAGAAATTAAAAATTGACAACCATTAAACTTACTTAAAAAATCAATACAAAAATAGAATGAAAAGACCACTCTTGTTTCCTAATATCCCCAATTCCTAATGACAATAATGATTTTCTTCGATCAAGTGCTTCTTTTACTTGACACATGCTTCACAAAGGTCACTTTGTTCACCCTTTATAACAATCTAAAGACATATGCTTTTTAGCCCCATTTTACAGATGAAGAAGCTAAGGTTCCAAATGAGACTTGCATGAAACCATCCAGTGAGTAAAGTAGCAGAGCTGAGACTCAGACTCAGGTCTCTAAGCCCACTAGTTAAACCACAAGGCCATGTTGCCCTCTTGCAAAATAGTAATAACTTCCATAAACATTTATTAAATGGAAGTTCCAGGCTCCATGAAAGGAATAGGATAACTGGTGGAGAGGGATTACTTACAGTGCATTTCAGAAATAGAAAACAAACCTATGTGTGAAGGCCCTAAGGTGGAAAACAGCATGCCGTGTTCCAGGACTTGAGAAAAGACCAGTGTGGGTCAAGAATTATGACTGAGAGGACAAAGACAAAGCTGTAAAAATTTTAGAGGGCAGAACACATAGAACTAAAGTGGGGGTAAGTGAGCATGTGCCCTAGATATTCTGGAACTGTCCTGGCATAATTATGGAGAGTTCCTTCTTTTGCTTTCCAAAGTGTGTAATATGCAGGATAAAATATATGGTTATCCAATTCAAAAGTAAGGTTGACCATTTTGGATTTTGGAAGGAATGAATAATTTTTTTCCAGCTATTTGGAATATTATAAGAAAAATTAGAAGTCTTTTAGTCCAAACTATATACCAAAACTTATCAGCCAACAACATCCCCAGGGATTTATTGAAGCCATCTCACATGTGGTCTCACTGAAGCAAGATCTTCCTTTAAATAAACATGGAAAAAACATGTAAAGGCCAGTATTACATATGTGCTTTAGACATTAGTGGATAAAAATATGTAACATCTGATTATTTGGGGTCTACTCATTTGTTTTGAAAATCATCCGCTTGCCAACTTCACCTTTTCTTTTTGTTTCCCACAGTTTAGACATTTTTCCCCTACGTTCTGAACAGTTACAATCGGACTATTCATTGATAGTACCAAGGAAAAGTTTCTAATTTTAACATTTGTAGACAGTTTGGGGGAAGAGTTGGGTGAATGGTTGATGAAAATGGCCAATATTAGGAATATACTAATTGGCAAATTTTAGTAATATGGTATCACAAATAGCCTTGATTAGGACAAAATGAAGAAGGCTTGGTAGACTTTTTGATGAACCCTTCAAGTCTTGATACCCTCCCACGTACAGAAGCAAAAACAAGTGCATGCAGCTAGTTATCATCCCTGTATGTGGAGTTGGTGCTTCTCCAAGCGAGAAGGAAATGGCTCTGTCTGTTCATTTTTGCCTCTGACTGTTTGGAGTAAAGGTGTATGAGACCTTGTTCTAGGAATAACAGTGGGACACAGAAAATGTAAATATAGCCAGAGACGCAGAAGGCAGTTTGATTTATTCCCTCATATATCAAGGTTGGTGGCCAGGGTTGACTCCAGAGTATACCAAAGGAAGAGACTTTTTAAATCTCTATATTTAAGATGAATTCATTCTCATATATATGTGAATTTTAGAGCAGTTAAATACATTTGGAGAAAACACACCTATGCACATTTTTACTTGAGAACTCATTATTTCTTACACCTAAAAAATACTTATCATTTGTTCTTAAGTGTCAGGTTTTGTTGTTGTTGTTGTTGTTGTTGCTGTTTTTTTCATAGACTATATAGCAAAGTTGGCAGAGTAGGATAATAGGGTGCGGACTTAGCACCAGGAACAAAAGAAATTGGGCTTGTCGTAGGTAAACAAAGATTGTTAAGCACACTGCTTTTCAGTTGTTGTCAGTGGTGTAGTATGCATTTTCTGAAATGATTTAACTGTTGTGTTTGGCACATTTGCATTCACAAAAAGTGTCTGGATATGCTCCTTGCTTCCACTTCTCCTGCTTAGCTGTCAAAACATGGTGATGCTTCTGAAGATTTATGGTGGATGGGTAATGAGATTGCTGAATGTTAACTGCGGCATTCAGAATTCATTTGGTGTCAAAAGAAAAGAAGGGTATTGGGTCTTTGGGATACAGTAGAGAGTTGATAGAGCTTTTTAAAAATCAACCAGTGTAAAAATAAATATGTTATATTCTGGACTAGGAAACATTTCAAGCTTCTTGTCATGTGGTAATCAAATAGAACACTTACCAAAGAATATGGGATATCAAATTACATCCATTTCAGCAAAATTCATGACAGCTTAGAGTAATGCCCATATTTTGTGGTGTGAACATATGCAAATCTTAATATTGGTTGAGAAAAACTGAAGAGTCCACAGGCATGTAGGACATGACTTTTTAAAAAAATGCATGTGTTGTTGCATTAAAAATCCAAATAAGTCTCATGGAGTTCAGCTTTGGTCTGTGTTCTTGGGTAAAAGAGGAAAAGAAACAGTGTCCTCTCAAAGGGGTCATTTTTAAGTTCATGGTATGGTGGATTCATGGTTACCCTCTTAAACCAGACCCCTAGAGATTATGGTTAAAAAATGTGTTGTTAAAATAGGTGAAATGATAGAAATTGTGAAACCAGAGAATAAATTTGAAAGCCCATGCATGATGCACTATAATGTATATCCTTCGTATGCAAGGATTTGTTGAGGTTCAGGTAAAGAAGGAAAAAAAAAGGTAAGGCACCAGCAGTTTTGAGTAACTGGCATTCTTGACAAGGAAGGTTGACCTTGACCTCCGCTGGTTTCCAACCATCATTTCGTCAGCAGGGGTGAGATTACTTTGAGACCCTGCCAATAGGTAATAAATAACACATAAATTCCAGGACACCCTTGCACTGCAGGGTGTCCTAATGTGTAATAATCCTTAGACTATCGAGTTTATAACTCATGACATCTGGCAGTTACTTGGCATTGTAATTCATGTTGATCACACACATCAGAATACACCATGGGAGAGAAATATCAGCAATAACTGGGCAAAATTTTGGAGAGGGTGGAATGACAGGAAGGTGCTGCTGAGATTGTCTGCCTTTGTGAACTTCGCAGTGATAGAATGCTGTGGACACCAGTGCCTTCAGATAAGGTCCGCCAAGGCACGAGGAGAGGGTAATGAGCTGGGATCCAGAAGAATGCAGCACATTTATATTTACTTGATAGCACTCTTTATTCTTTATTCAGATTGACAAATGTAACTATAGGACAGTAATGAATTCTGAAGTTTGAATTTAAATATATACTAGTATATATTTTTAATAATTATATATTTATATTGTATTTATTTATTTTCAGGGAGAGAGGAAGGGAGGGAGAAAGAGAGGGAGAGAAACATTGATGTGCGAGAGAAACATCAATCAGTTGGCTCTCACACGCCCTCAGCGGGGAACCTGGTCTGCAACCCAGACATGTGGCCTGACTGGGAATTGAACTGGAGACCTTTCAGTTCACAGGCTATCACTTCATCCACTGAGCCACACCAGCCAGGGCCATGTATATATATTTAAGTTTAATGTGCACATAAACATATAAATGTATTGAATTAATTTTTTACAAATATATGTAAATGACCGTTGATCCCCTCAAATTTTTCTTTTTTTTTCGTGTAATAATGAGGGCTAAATGAGGAGGGAGGGAAAGGGAGGAATGTGGGAGAAAAATAGGAAAGAAGGCAAAAAGACTTTCTACACAGCACCTGTAGTAAGCACTCCTGATGCCTCGCAGCCTCACTGCTGGCTGGAGACTTGAGGGTCATGCGACATGAGCCAGACTGAAAAGCAAGAAGCAGACAGATGGTTATTTGTAATCATCCTATAAATATAAATCCCATGAAGATATTATGCTTATTTATTTATTTGTTTATTTATTTTTAGCCCAACCCAGATCTAGAGAAAGAGGATAGTATCACAAGCTTGAGAAAGGGTGTTTTCCCTTTATAACCATCTTGAGGAACATTATTTGAAGCTTTAAAAAAAATTGCTAGCCTTTGTAGTTCTTAATTTCAAAGTCAATGTATTCTTTCTTCTAATACCCAGAGTTACAGGCATCTCTGTGACCAAGACTAAAATTAACCCTGCACGTGCAGGTGCTACAAGGTGGTTTGGATAGCAGGGCAAAACATCTGGGGGTTGCGGAGAATAGGATTTTCTTCTGCAGGAAAGGAAGACAATTGCCTTGAACATGCTGAGGCCAGAACCCGCATTCTGGACCCCACCCTCCTCCTCGCATGCTGTGCTTGGGCACAGCCTCTAAGTTGCCTGCAGTCCCCTGAGCTCTCTGTGACTGGAAACATCAATCCCACATGAACAATTTTGTGGACAATGGCACTTTAAGAAAGAAAAAAAGAGGAACTGATTAAACATTAATTAGTCTCAATCCCTAACTTCCTCCTAGACTAATGGGTAGGGTATGCAGATCCCTGTCAAATATCAGATGCTAGGCTTTGCCTAAAATAGGACTTCCAAGTGTTGAAGCTTTGCCAACTGCTGGCTCCATACTCAAACCAAAGGAAATGATTGCCAGAGACAGGCCTGGAGTCTGCCTTGGTCAGATGTCACCAGTTTGCAGTGCCGCATGCGATCCAAGAGTTTATGAATGATCTCAACACTTGGTCCCCAAGGAGAACATATGCATTACAGAGGTTACGGATACAAATTACAGAGAGCACGATGTTTCCATGCGATTTCTAAGAATCCTTCAGCAAGTTTTAAACATTAATGGAAAACATTAAGGAAGATTTGGCACTGTTAGCAGGACTTCAGATTATATTGTGGGTGAGGACAGAGCAGAGCTAAAAAAAGGATTCAAGAATAAAGGCTTGGCGAAGATTTTGAGCTGGCTGTTCCTCTTGCATGAATTGTGTGCTTGTGGGTTTTATTCCCTGTAGAATACCAGGCTTCACAAAATGCTATGACTTGAAAATGAACAAGTCACAAGGCATCCTTGTTTATGTAATGTGCTCCAATTCATACCCCTGGTGTATCTGAATCATTTGCTGAGTGAATTTGCTTGCACAGGGAGTCTTCGTGGGGACGGTGGGTGAGAACTTCTGGTTTTTGGAATTGTCAGCATGCAGCAAAGGTGCCAGTGGCAGAGTGTCAGCAGTAGCAGGATGACTCCCCACTGAGTTATTTCTTTCCTATTCCCCTTCTGTGCAGAAGAGACCATTTAAGACTTGTTCCCTAAATATCAGAATTTATTGTCTGTTTAACTGGTGTCTGTCCTGCCCATTCTGACCATATTTTGTTTCATCGTACTGAATATAATCATGTGTTGGGAATGATGATTCCTCTGGATTTATTTGGTATTTCCAGTCGTTGAAACTTCAGGAAAAATACAGCTTGTCATTGGGGAGCTTTTAGTTGAAAGACGAAACTCAATTTAAACTGGCCTAAAGATGAAAGAAAACATATTTAGATCACATAACTAGGAAGCCAGTTCATCACAGTCTTCAGGATCGATTTGTCCAGTTATGTCATCAGGAACTCAGATTTTTCTACTGCTCAGATCTGCAGTTTCATCCTGAAGATGGAGCTCCCCCTGGGGTCACAGCATGGCTGCTGACAACAGCTGTTTAGTGCAGGAGACTAGACAAAAAAAAAAAAAAAAACAGAGTAGAGAGGACCTGTGTTTTAGACTGGTTGCGATTGTATCTGTTCACTCACCGTGATGATCGATGGTGATGATGTTGGTGGTGATAGGGTTAAGAAAATAATGTGTACCAGTTGTAAGAATGACTATCACTTTTTTTCTAGTCCATTCTGATATCTACTTTGATATACTATAATTTGTGCTAACGGTTTTACTGGTTATACATAAACCTGTTGTTTCTTTGAGTGATTGATTTCTGACCTTCTCGAACTGCCTGGCTTTTATTTGTAGAGATGTATGAGGTTGTACATAGACAAGTGAAGTACACCGTGTTTTAAATCCAGTGAAATTAATTTTTTATAAATGACATTTTAAAATCCAATTAAAACATTGTAGTCTATTTTATAAAAAATAAAAAAAAACTTGCAACACACCTCTTGAAGAGAACTTCATCAATTCAATCAACCCATCAAGAACACTTGATGGACTCTTCTGATGCCCTTCAAGGGGGGAGCGTTTTGGAAGGTTACCGAGTGTAAGTGCAGAAGGAACAATGTTTCACATGAGTGAATCTGAAGCTGACATCAAAGGAGCAGTAGGTGTTTAAAGGAATAAGTAGGAAAAAGTAAGGGAACAAAGGGTTACGTGATAGAGATTTTCAAGCAGAAATGCACATTAATAATTAGATGTCCAGGGCAGGATGACTGCAGAAATGTCCGTGATGTACCTGGAAATATAAGCAGGGGAGAGAATTTCATCTGAAAAGCCATTTAAAAAGTTGTGAAAAAGGAACTGACATGACCAAATATACATGTTAGCAAACTCATAATAGCCACAATGGAGAGTGTAAAAGAGAAGTTGGAGAAAAAGTTCCAATAGGATATTCTTTCAGTAAATCAGTGATGAAATAAGGCCATTCTGAACTAGGGCAGTGGGGACACAGTAAGTGGAAGCAAGTGATACCACAAATCAGTGTAGACCATGCAGAGTCTAGTGTCAGACACACTCAACTCAAACTCCACATTTCACATGACCTATTGCAGATCTGTGATGCTAGATTTTGCACATGGTATATGCTCATTAAATACTCATTTTTATTGGAGGTCAGTTACTTTTAAAATAAGGTGATCAAAAGTATTATTGCAGCCCTGGCTGGCGTAGCTCAGTGGATTGAGCGTGGGCTGCGAATCAGGCATCGCAGGTTCGATTCCCAGTCAGGGCACATGCCTAGGTCGCAGGCCATGTCCCCCAGCAACCGCACATTGATGTTTCTCTCTCTCTCTCTCCCTCTCCCTTCCCTCTCTAAAAATAAATAAATAAAATCTTAAAAAAAAAAGTATTATTGCATATACCTGCTAACTGACCCAAAAGAGCACTTTAAAAAGTTTATTGAAAACTAGTGTGTAATTTCATATATTATCCACATACACGACTAAAACTTCTGAGTATTCCTCTAAGTATCAAGATGTCCTCAAATTTTGTATTCATAAACAAAAATGCTCACCATATAAGCATCACTTAAGACTAGTGGTCAGTTTTCTACTGAGGAGGCTTGTGCCACACGGCTCTGGCAGCCAGCGTACGTGCAGAGAGAGCGCCTGTGGGAGAGAAGCCCTGTGTTCAGTGTTGTTCTGAGTTGCTATAGTTTTCATCTGTGGCTAACCATGGTTTTAATTACAATTTCATTTTAGATACCTTCTCATGATCAATTTAGTTTGTTGTGGATGGTTTTCTTTGTCCAATGGTGTATATGAATACTTTTCTCAATAATATTTTTAGGCTCTATCATTCTCATGTCACCTCGTATGCATATGAACCTTGTAATTCAGAAATGTATCTTTCAGAAGCCTTTAATTATACAGCCTCATCTCATTGTTATTGCTAATTTCTTTTAATAAACTAAGATGGATGTGTCCGAGTTATGACTTACCTTACCTTTATTTATTGAGGTAAAAAAATTCCTGAGAACTATTGATTTAGAACAGAACCTAGGTGAGTGAAAGAATGTGGAATTGTGAGGAAACAGGAATTAAAGATGTAAGTTCTAGAGACTCAACTAGACATAAAGTTTGTTTAGGTCACTAATTAGTTACCTATTACTGTATAACCAATCACCATAAATGTAGTGGCTTAAAACAACACCCATTTATTCTTTCAGTGTCTGAGGTCAGGAACCCAGATAGGAGTTAGCTGGCCCTCTGCTGTGGGATCTCTGACAAAGCTACAGTAAAAGTGTTGGTCAGGACTGTGGACTCATGTAAAGACCAGCGGGGGGAGTGTCTTCTCCCAGGCATACATGTAGCTGTCACTTAGGGTTCTTATTTGTCGAGGTTTGGGTTCTCAAGGTGGGCTGAGGGCTTCAGTTCCTTTCCTGGTGTTGACTAGAGGCTGCCTCCAGATCATTGCCAAGTGCACCTCCCTACTGAACAACATGGCATCTTTCATGATCTGAAGAAGTGCATTTGTGGGGAGAGAAGGATAGAGAGAAAAAGACAAAAATACAGAGAAAGACAAAGAGAATGAAATTTACCATCTTTTATAATTTAATGTCAGAGCCATTTCATCACTTTGCAATATTCTGTTCGTTAAAGGCAAGTTATGAGGTCCAGCCCACAGTCCAAAGGAGGGGATTAGAGAAGGGATGGAGTGACCCCTGAGGGCATTAGAGGAAAGGCCTATCACGGCATCTTTGTATCATTCTTGTTTGATGTTCCTTAACAATTTTATAGGATACTGCCAAGCACATTTTAGTTTTCAATATGTTTCTGCAGAATTGAATTGTTATACATCTTTATGCCATAAATATAAACTGTAATTAATCCAACACACTAATCATTCAGAGATTTCTGATCTTCCAAAATAACTTCCTAAGTCACAGTACATGGCAATGTAAAAAAGAATCGGATCTAATCCAGTTTATGATTAGCTAGCTGGGTGAACTCTCATTTCTGCTTTGTAGCTCATATACAGAGATGAATATGTAAGTTCTAGCCAATTAAATTATTTTACCCATGGAGATTTGAACTCTTGTATTCTAAACTTAGATCTGCAGCAAGTACTACATGGATAATGTTCCTATTATATATTTTTTTAGAATATAGCTTACTCATACCCTCCCAGCTTTTGTCATTTTAACCATATTGTTTTCAGTTCTTCAAGTTTACTTCTCTTCACCTTATTTAAAGATCTGTTTGGAGCTATAGCTAATACCTGTGTTGCTGTATGCTCTTACAGTAACTTACCTGTCAAGCCACATTGAACATGGAGCTTTCAGTTCTTTCTAGAATAAGGACTTAAGGAGAAAAAATACGGAGACTCAATTAGGACTTGCTCTGTTTCTCTTCATTTGCAAGACCATTTTCGGTCCCCTCATCCAACATATGTGAATCCTTTGCCATAGAGAACACCTTTTATTCCCATCACCTGCAATTAAGCACAGGGCAAAATCATATAATGAGTAATAAACTCAAAATTGGGAAAAATAAATAGTATTTCTTTTTACTTTGCTTCTGTTTATGAATGTATATACATACCTCAGAAACATATAAGCAAATATCAGAACATATATGATCTTAAAAATTTGTGATGAGTAAAAATGACTTTACTTTTTCCTAAGCAAGTTCTCTCTTTGCTGTGATAGAATCTACTGAAAGGGATGCTTTTTCTTGAATATTTTATTTGAGAGAAAGAAAGAAAAAACACATTTTATTAGCTCAAAGACTTAGAGTAAAAGAAGTGGTATCACTAAGCAAAAAAGGAATTAACTGAATACTATACAAACCCCAAAAAGCATTTTACAAGTTGAAGAGGGTACAGTACCAATTATCCTATTATCTCACCCTATTCTCTGGGTGAGTAGTCTAAAAGCCTAAAATTACAGTTGATGTTAGATTTCTTGGCTTCATTTGCAAATTGAAGTCATTTTCTATTTTTGTGAATGCCATAAACACATGTTATATTGTTTAAAGGAGCAGTCCTTAGTTTGTTATGATATTTTTTCTCTTTTTTGTCCCCTCATGTCAAAGGACCATTTTTTCCTTAATTTATCTTGTTGCTCACTGATGTGGAACTGTGTTTCAGAATGACTTGAGGTGGTCCTAAGTATATTTGAGCAGAGGCTTGTGGGCATGTCATTTATTAGAAGACCAGCTCTGGAGAAGGTCCTGCAACTGGCCAGATGCGTCATTTTGGAACAGATTGAGGGCCTGCCAAAACACCATTTGTTGCCAGTAACGGATATTGTAGGGGTGCTCACCACCCTGTTACCATATTTTTGCACGTCTTAACATTGCATAAATAGGCAGCTGTTCTGGATTTAGAATATAAATGAGTTACCAGCTTGATCTCCCTGGAGGATTTACCTGCAAGAGGGAACCACAAACCTCTTCTCATCCCACTGCCGAATGTCACATTGAAATGCACACTTCTCTCAGCTCATTCAGAAGCAAATCCTCACGCAAATAAATCACACCTTCCCTGCCAGTTAGACAAAAGAACAAAAAAAATGTGCAATTCACCGTGGCAAAATGGAGCGCATTTCCTTAGCAGCGAAAGCAGTAAATTAATCAGCTTATAAACTGAGAGTGAGCAATTTGTGCTGAATTCTTTCTTACTGCTCCTTCAATAGGAGACGTTTCTCTAATCTTGTAAAGGGCCTTGACTTCATTAAGATGGAAACAGTGTTAAAGGAGGTTTTGCAAAAGACAAGGAAAGCAAAGCCCAAAAAGTCACTGTTGTCTCTGTAGCTATTTTCAGGACCGGAGATTTTTATTTACTTGGAGAATGACAATTAACCTAGAGACTGGGCCCAACAAAGGAGAATCTGGAGTGGGTCTCATTGCAGGACACCGAAGGCAGCTGGTTTGGCCTAATCCACATTTACAGCAGTTAACTCACATAACAGGCTGGCACTAGCTGCCTAATTTGATTTCATGTGTGTGTGTGTGTGTGTGTGTGTGTGTGTGAAATGCATATATAAATGCATATATAATATTATACATGTATGCATGTATAATATGTATATGCAAGCACATATACACATACCTGAATTTGAGTGTATATGTTTGTTTGTTTTACCCTTATGCATACTTAGGAAACACACTTGTCAGTGTTGCAATATCAAAGAATAGAAAATGCCCAGGAAGTTAGGGAAAACAGACGCAATTTAGGTATGTGGTATATTAGCTATCTGAACTACTTTTTTGAATGTTTGCCCTTATTTGCTCAATAAACTCAGTGTTCTGCAATCTGACGGGGCTAAGTTATTTCTGTAGGCTTTCCATCTTGCCAGAGGAAGAAAGCACACAGAGATAGATAGGTGACATTTGGAGAGCCAGGCATGCCAGATTTTCGGAGGTTACAGCAGAGGTCCAACCTGCTGTTCTCCTAATGAAAGGAGGGGAAATTCAGACTGGCAAAACTGCTGTAAGGGATATCTCTGCTCCGAGTGTCACGCTGCCCAGATGTCACTCGGCAGGTGGAGATGCAGAGAGAATGAAATGTAGCTCTGTGTATGTGGGTGCTAGTGCATTGCAGGGGGAACAATGAGTCTATCTTCTAAAGTGAGGAAAACAGTATGGCTCTTGTCCATATTCACATCATGAGGAAGGGCTGTCTCAAAGACTTCTCACCCCACTTTCCCTCCTAGGCAGACGTGCCTTGATGCTCACAGACCCTGTGCACACAATTTGTTTCAGGGTTTTAAGTGTAATTTGGCGATTTATTTTAATGTATTTATATACATGTATGTATGTATGCTTTCAAAATAGAAAATAAGATTATACTACATAAAGTTTTGTACCTTGAGTTTTTATTATGAATAATATAATAATTCATGAATTATATCACAAACATTACTTGCCTTATTTTCCTTAGACTTATCTTCTTTTTTTAATTTAGATTTTATAGCAAAGATACATGGTCATAGTCAGCCATTCTCCTGTTCACGAGCACTTAGAGTGGCTCTAGAATATTTTAGGTTGGACCCGGCTGTCAGTAACTGTCCTGGCGATTTTTATGAGAACAAAGTAAGTAAGTCTGGAACTTACTTTTCACGAGAGAAAGCTAAAGGGACTGTCATTGACTTCTCTTTTTCTGCGATTGTTTTTCTCCAGTGCTGCGAGATGACTTCAGGCAAAACCCCACAGATGTCGTAGTGGCAGCTGGAGAGCCTGCGATCCTGGAGTGCCAGCCTCCCCGGGGACACCCAGAACCCACCATCTACTGGAAAAAAGACAAAGTTCGGATTGATGACAAGGAAGAAAGAATAAGTGTGAGTTAAACTAAAATGAATGCCTAGAGAGATTGAATAGCAAGTCTTAAAATTCTTGTATTTCATTTTTTATACACTGTTAATAACATTGTCAAACTGTATTTGAATGCTAACTACTTTTTCCACTATATTGAAAGAACTGAAAAAAGGGAACCAAAATCAGTAATTTTGGAATGAGGTTTCAAGAAACAAAAATTGTGTAAACCAGTGTACATAACAGATGAAGAATTTTATCATCTTGAGTGTATAAATATGTTTAGTTCAATATTGTAGTCTTAGCCCTTTTAAAGATTTTCAAAATTCCATATAGTCTAGATGTCTGTTATCTTTTAAAATATCAAAAAAGTGAAGATGTTTTTTCTTATGTGCACCTTGTGATTGCATCATAAGACCATGTTAGAGATCACAGCATGTAATTATGTGATTCTGGCTTGAACTGTTGGCACTCTAAGGATCTGCATTACCCCGGAGAATTTGGTTGCTAATGGTCTGTGCTTGGGTACCAAAATTATGAAAATGGACTCCCAGTGATGGAGTAAAATCAATGTTCAAGGGTTTCTAGCTCATGTTTGTATCGTTTAGCTTTTGCTTTGTAAGACACCACCTCAAAACACAGTGGCTTATAGTAACTATTTCATTTAGACTATGAGTGTGTGGGTAAGCTGATTGCTCTTCCCTCTGGGCCAACATGGCTGATCTTTGCTGGGGTTTCTCATGCTTCTGTGGCTTTTTTAAAGATGTGCTGACAGCTAGATGATCTAGGATAGCCTTACTAACGTGTCTGTCAATTGACTGACCCTCAAATGGGCATCATCCTTCTTCTCTTCATGGCCTTTAATTTCCAGGAGGCTAGCTCAGGCTCATTCCCATGGTGATCTCAGGGTTCCAACTACAGCAAGAGAAGGCAAGTCCCAATGTGCAAGCACCTTCCTTCTAGGGAAAATGTGCTTTAGTTCCATTGATCAAATCAAGTCATCTTGCCGAACTCAGCTTCAAGGGGAGGAGAAGTAGCCTCCATGGTTGTTTTTATAACTCAGAGTCCATTATGTTCTACTATATATAACTAAGAACACATTGACGGTCTTTTCTTCCCAGGTAACATTTTAAAAACTAAAGTTGAAAATTACTTTCTATGACATGACAAGTTTTAAAGCCTAGAATATCTCTGATAAAAATATACCTACATGAGTTTGGTTTGCCTATGAATTTAAAACTTAACAAAGGAAAGGAGCACATTCTTATCTCATCTCTTTAAGAATTCTAAATCACCGTGAAGTGAAGATTGTTGGATTAGGTAAATACAAAAAATAAAATAAAACACCAAAATTGGAAAGGAAGCTATGAGTTAATGATACACTGACCAAAAACCTAATTCTCCTAATTCTTCTTTAATATCTTCCTTAACAAACACACAGTTTAATGTAATTACATTTGTTTATTCAGTCAGATGCTTCTTATTTAAGACATTTAAAGAGAAGATATTAAAAACCAATGATTTGTATCAACTCATAGTCATCATTCAAAACACTGGATTAGTTTTTGTCCAACCTTCTCTACTCTTCAAAAATTATCTCACAAATAAAATTAAGGTGAGACAAAGATAATTAATACAAACAACTGAAGATGTAAGTTCCAGTGACACATAAATTTTGTATTTGGATTATTACTGATGCTCAAGTACCTAGAAAACTGCCCAGCCTGTAGAGGAATTCATTAAATACTTGTGGAATCCCTCTGAGTCCTTTGGTTTTCATTTTATCTGAAGCAGATATTCCGTGCCCCTCTCTTATGACAAATGCCAATAGTAATTCATCTAACCAGATTGCAGGGTAAAGACCAACCATTGGTATTTAATGGGGGCAGTGTCACAAGAGTCCAGATAAAATCAGGAAGGGGAGGAAGACGGCCTTACAGGAACATTCCCTAGAGAGGGAGCTGGGGGCTTTTACTGGGGGACAATTGAACAGAAGAAAGGACACAGACAGATGTCAAACCAATGGGAGAGTTTGAGTCTTAGACACTCAGCTCGCTCTTTTAGGATAAAAAAAATGTGGTACTTAAATATTCAAAATTATCTATTGGTGACTTTTCCTTTCCATTCCCTTTCTCTTCTTCCTTTCTTCTTTATTTACTTTTTACAGATCCGTGGTGGAAAACTGATGATCTCCAACACCAGGAAAAGTGACGCAGGGATGTACACCTGTGTCGGCACCAACATGGTGGGAGAGCGAGACAGTGACCCAGCAGAGCTAACTGTCTTCGGTAAAGCTCTTCTACATTATGAACTGCTGTTTACATTAACTCACCCTTTGTTTTCAAGTGTTGTTTTGTAAATAGGAAAACCTACTTTATAAATGGAAAGCATCAGGCATTACAGGGGCAGCTCCTTGTCACTGAAGTGAACAGGGACAGACTGGAATCACCTTGTTTTCCCATTCTGTCTCCAAGGAGAAATCTTTGACATGAAGAAAAATAAAACGTCTGAGATGTTAATTCACCTACTGAATTCATGTATTTATAGAATTTTATGTTTCATCAGAATGTAAACAATTGTTCTTTCTCAAAAGTTGTTTGATTTATTATATCTTTCTAAAATTTGGCATTTGTCCTGTTATGATGCATTTAACAGGAGGCTATTATGTGCAAGAAAAAGGATTTTTTAAAATTAGACAGTATAGTACAAAGATATTTCAGTTATTATATACGATTAAAATTTCAAATTGATGTATTTGGAGTTTTAGCTTATTAAAAGAATAGCTGGATATATATATATATATATATATATATGTATGTATGTATATCCATATATATATGGATACACACAATCAAAATTAGAAAGAAAAATAAACTATTTTGCTATGTATTTGTTTCTTCAGCTTTAAGAACTAAAGGCCTCTTTAGCTGAAGTAATTTAATTGGTTAAAACCTGATAGATCTGTATCAAAGAAATAGGGAGAAAGAATAAGAAGGAGAAAGTTGTGGATAATAAAGATGACTGAGTAAAGTAAGTAAAATACTTCAAGGCAGCTGTGGGAAATTGAAAGAGAAATAAAATGACAGAGAAGTGGGGACAAAGATTCTAAAAATCCTAGGAAATGAAGCATTTCCTTTAGTAGATAGCAAAGCCTCATTCACATCTCTATACAGAGATGTGCATATTAAGTACACACACACACGTGTATACACACATATACTTAAGTATATTTGTATGTGCTAACATCTATGTCGTAATAGAAGTTTTCACTATTTCAGATACTATAGGATTTTCTTTTCAACATACAAGAGATAATTATGATTCTTTTAAATCACTCTTTTGTGCCAATAAAATAACTTTCTGGTCCTATGCATATGAAAAAAATCTTATTTGGGGTCATTTTTCCAGAACACACCCAAGGGTAGTACCAGAATCCTGCATCAGTCCCTAAAGAAACTTGTTTCGTTGTTTGGGAAATGCCATCCCAAGATACAAAGAAAATGCCACAATGCAAAAAAGAACCATAGTTTGATTTCCATTACATTGAGAGCATTAGGATGTGCTTTATGAATATGTACCAGAACGCAGGCCTCTCTTTTCAATCACTCTGAGTACCGAGTAATCTCTGGTAACACTTCTTGCAGATACTAAACAGCTTGAAGTCCCAAATGACAAAGCCAGGAGAAATCCCATAATTCATTAAAGGAATTGAAGAGTGAAAATAAAATTGTTCAAAGTGTGCATGTAAATTTCTGTCCTGTAGAGCTCAGGCAAGCATCAGTTTTCCTTTAAATTTCATGCAGTCATCTGTAAGAGTCCCAAAATGTGTTTCATCTATAATGAATAAAATACAGTTTTGTCTGGCACTACATAAAATTAGTGGTCACTTAACATTAGCATTGAAAACCCACAAGAACAGCTATTCTATTTAAAGAAACACTCATGCTATTTTTCCGTAATTGCCACAAGCTTTGGAACACAAAATTTTTGCATTACAGCAGCATTTACTTCCTTCAGAAAGAAATTGAGAGTGTTGAATCCCTTTACCCAAGCAATTAGACTTACCAAAATGCAACTGTGTTATGAAATATTTACCTAAAGACATGACGGAAGTACAGGAGATCCCTAAACATGTCAGGAGTTAGAGGGGAGCTTCTAAATTATTTTGAAAATAGCTAGAAACTGAAGAGATTGAATTTGTCTAGAGGCACTTCCTCTGGAAGAATTGATTTAGGAAGCTGAGAAACATTTATCTGATGGTGTAAACTAGTCAGAACTGACCAAAGGGGTTATAAGAACAATATTAAATTATGGGGAAAAACTAAAATTTCATCATTAATAAGAAAACAACAACTAAACCCAGAAATGAAAGATACAAACTGTAGTGATGGCCTAAGGCCCAACTGGGACGAGGGTTGCCTGAGAGAGCCCCGTTCTGCACCTTGACCCTCTGGTTCTTGGAGAAAATAAAATAACCACTGTACACACTAGAATGAGGCCTTTTAAAATTTTGTTCTGGTGCTTTTGCACCTAGTATATGTTTGCTGTTAAACCTCTTTATATTTCATCATTATTAGAATTATCACAAGTGATCTAAATTTACAAAAGTAAAACTGGTTACAGGTTCCCACTCTTCTCTATCAGTTTTATTTTCATGTAGCAATAAGTCTGCTTTAGAAAACCTGGACACGAACCACTCCGTACCTCCAGGACATTTTTAAAGATTGTGTTTACTTGTTTTTAGAGAGAGGGGAAAGGAGGGAGAAATATCGATGTGAGAAACATCAATCAGCTGCTTCTCGCACACACCCTGACCAGGTACGGAACTCACCACCCAGGCATGTGCCCTGACCAAACCAGCAATCTTTTGCTTCCTGAGACAACATCCAACCAACTAAGCCACACCAGTCAGGGCTATGCAAAGTTTTTAAATGTTCTTTGCAACCCTGTCTTTTCTTTAAGATATGTAACACAGAAAAAATAACTGATAATATTTAATTGTTCAAAAATATAATTTCTTTATAAATGGCAAGAAAAAATGAGGGGGGAATGCAATATAATAGCCATCTGCAAGTGTTTTGATACTCAAGTAAGCAGTCTTGGACTTAGATGTTTTTCTTTTGAAAATTATAACTTATATTCTAAAGATCTGCCCTTTAGACAAAGACATGATCAGTATAACTTAATCATCAAACTGTTCCTATACAATACTCCATGAATCATTTATTCTGTTTGTTCTTCTTTAATATTTGCTGGCCATAAAATCACATCCTGGTAAATTAGGAAGTAACAAATCTAAAAATTATAAATAGGCATCATAGTGTAAATGGACACATATCTATGGGAAAGTCTAGATGCCTTTACAAAGAATATTTCCTAGCACATTACATATGTCAATTAAGTTCCCAAGATCCTGAAGACAGGGAAAATTGAGTTAAATTACATAATTAAATGTATAACTGTGGTTAGCTTTTGGATATCTGTTATCCAAAATTTAACTGGTATTAAAAAAACAACCAAAAATAACCTGAATAATTTCCAAATCATTTTTAAATGTTTATCAAAGTAATACATGGAAAAGATGCCATATTTTACATTTCTAGTAGACACTAGAGATATTACAAGACTCACAATGAAAAACAGAAAAAAATTTTCCCCACTCCACTTCCCCTGCCCCCTCCCACACACACACTCCTCATCTTTAAACACTCCTGCAAGCCCGTTTTATTTTTCTTCTGGAATTTTTTCCCTACTTCTAAATATTACTTCTTCTGCAATTTTACACATTATTTCGATTCCCTACTTTGGAAGATGATGACTGGGGCCTGCTCTGCTCCCTGCCCTACCTTCTCTCCTCTGCTTTCCCTCCGTTTGGTCCTTCCCATATATAATGCCTTTAGAAACACTGATAGTCTTAATATTCAGAATTTGAGAATTTATTAGAACCGTGTAAATATAGATTGTGAGCTGAGTGTCATGATATTATTGTGGCATTTCTTTTCTGGTACAGTATTTGTTCTCCTTTGAATAAAGAATAAGCACACTTTTTTTGCTTATGTTCACTTATACCTATCAGAAATTCTTCTAGAAATCTGTAACAGAGTGTTTAAATTCCTCTCAACTTAATTTCACTAATAAATCCACCCTTGGTCTTCCTGGAGGCTTTAGACTGCTGGCCCAGTCCGGCTGGGCGGCTGCTGTTTAGGTCCACTCCACAACATTCATCTTCAGATTCTCCTTCCCCTTCCTCTGATGCCGGGTCTCCTTCATCCTGCATCCTCTGTGTTTGTCTTGGGCAACTCCTACCTGTTTCTGCTTCCTGCTTGACTGGAGTCTAGAGCTCATTTCAGACCAAATGACTTTCCAAAACTCAACTGACATTTTGGCTGCGTATAGAATTGTAGTTTAAAAATATATATATTTGCTCAAAATGTTAAAGTGCCTGTCCAATATCATTTATCTTCCACTGTTGCTATTGAGAGACTACTTTGCTTCTAAGCCCTGTGTAATCAGTTTTCCTTTTCTCTCTTTCTTTCTTTTTTATTTTGTACTCCTTTTTACCCTAGTGTTCTAAAATGTTACAATACTGTGCTTTGGTTTGGCACTTCATTTTTTTCATCTACCCGTTAGATACTTGGTGAGCAGTCACACTCAAAAAAATATGTATCTACATAACTCAACAAAATACCCCCTATATTTTTCTATTCCATTTCTCTGTCAAGCGCATATTCATGACTCAGATATTAAACCCTCTAAGTCTTTTTTTTCTCTATTTCTTCCCTATTTATATCATTGCATTCTGGTTTCATGGATGTTTTAACTTCTCTTGTGTCTCAGGATTTTAAAAACATTGTTTACTTTTTAATAAAATTTACTTGTGATGCTTGCTTGCTTTTATTTCTTCAGAGTTTCATTTTTCCCTTCGACCCTGCCCTTGTTCACTCTTTTACACTGGAGGCTTTCTCCCACTGTGGTCAGGTGATCTGTTGTTCACTGACATATAATTTTTGTTCACTGAAATGACTACTGGGGACTGTCAACCAATGACTACCATGGTAGGATAATCAGATTGGGAACTAGCCATTTTATTAGGGATTAGGACAGAGTTTGGGGCTGGTAATGTTGACTTTCAGGTTTTGGATGAGAAATAATAGTCGATGTCCTGAGTGTAGTTGAGATACCCAGAGACAAATCTATGAGAGAAGATATCTCAGAGCCAAACCTCAGGAAAAATCTAAGTTTTGTTTATAATCTATGGCCTTCATTTAAGAATTCAAAACATAGGGTAGTAAAACCCAGATGATTGTTGGGAACCACATAGTTTTAAAAAATAATGTTTACTTGCAAACTTTAAAATGGTGAAATATTTTCTATCTATTCACTTATTTAACAAATATTTCTTGAGCACGCACTATGTACCCAGCACTGGTTGCATATGATGAAATGTATAGACATGAGCCCTGCTGTCAGTGGGCCTCTCATATCATGTTATCAACAGTAACATAAATCCTTGCCTCTAAAACAAGGCAAGAGCAGCATGTGCATATTTTTTTCTTCTAAAAACATTTACCTAATTTTACCTTTGCTTCACAGGGTGATTTCTATTAGACAAAGAAAATTCTTGGCAAGAAAAGAAATAAATGCAGCCAGGACTTAGTGAATCACATTCGGACAGCCTGAGCATTATCATGCAGTCCATTCTAGTAAGGCCCAATACTTTACACCGTTATGGCTGTCATAACACATGTTTCTTTATATATGCCCAGTTAAATAAAAGGGGGCATCTGAGGGCAAGCCATCTGACCTCCCACATTCATAGATATGGCAGGGTGGCACGTCCCTCTAGGTCAGCTGTAGTTAAGATAGCTCTAAGGTCCTTTTATTGCATAGCCTTGGTCTTATAGGACTTAAAGGACTCTACCTGTATGATTATTGCCATAATAACTACTTTTATAATAACACACAAAGTTTCTTTTAAAATTGTTAAGGTGTTTAGTATAGCTGTCATGGCACAGCCATTTATAATTTTATAGCCATATTCAGTGACTCAATACAGTTGAAAAGAAAAATTTGTTTACTACTGGGCACTTAATTATTTTCATTGTAGCATATATATAAGAAACGAGATATCTTGTTACCACATTCTAGATTTATAGTATTGTGTGTTATGTGGAATACTTGCCTTTCTATTATTGACATAATTACAATGAAATTTAGCATCCGATTTTATAACAGCCATATACAAAGTTGGATTTTCTAGAATACCAGTTTGAAACTATACTGACCTGACTTCTTGAGAGCTGTACTGTACAGAGTACCACACTGTGTACAACACTGCTGTCCCAAGAGAGATTAACCTTGTAAGCAAGTTATGCAGGTGATTCAAAGCCAGTTAATCTCAGTAAAAAAAAAAAAAAAAATGTTAATTGCATTGGCAAAGACATTGTCTCTGATCACTCCTTATAATTAGGGATCTGGCCATTCAGAGGGACACTAATCTAATTGATAAACAGTCAGCTAACAGCCCTTGAGATTTCTTGCTGTTTTTCAATATGTGATCAGCCATAACATGGAAAAATCAGTGACCTTATTTTGACATGCCTTAAAATGGTTTGTTCATTATTCAGTAGTTCAAGATGTTTCATATATATTCATTTTAATTGTTCAGAGTTTCTTGGGATACAACTCCATGGGCATTAATGGATATTGAGTGTTAACAGCTTCCTGAATGATTCTCTTATTAACTTTCTAATCCTTCTAAATTTGTATATCTTTGCAAATGATTTTGCCATAGGCAGTCACCTCCAAGACACTGCCTTGCAATTTTTATGTGTCTAAAATGACATGGCTTTGCGGTTGGCTTATGATAATAGTACCCAGAGCAAAAGCAAAACATTTAAACTACATTTCTGTCTGTACAACTTTTTTAATCTTTACTATTCATGTTTCTGATTCTCAGATTGTCAGGAAATAAAAGTCAAATCAAAGAAACTAAAAAACAGTTTTTACAAAAAAGTATTTCCATTTAAATGAATAATGGACCAAGTTAGACTTTTTAAGATACAGGTTTTGTAGGTAGTTAACATTTCAAAGTAGAACATGGATGCAGTATAATTATCAGAAAGCAATTGGAATAATGGGTAATATGATTTAGAGGTAATTGTTTTAATGAATGCTATGGAAATTCTTGTACTAATACTTTAAAAGTTGTGCTAACCTGCAATGTATTAGTAAATTTTAATGATACTTTGCTGGAAGGCACACTGAAGATATTCAGGAATAAAACCCCTCTGAATGTATCATGAACATGCAAATGACTTTTATCTGGCTTATTTCTATTGTCCATTTTTTTATCAGTTGAACTACATTTCCATCATGAGCCAATGTTGGGCTTCCAAAAATTCTACATCACATACTCTCCTGTAGTTATCCAGTTGCTAGCCAACTAGATTCTGCTTGAGGGCAAAAGGGAATAGAGGAGGCTCATCTAGATATCCTCCACTCCCACTGAATTCATCAGAGCACCAACAGGAGGTCCTGTGTCTTGCTTCTTCTCAAAATTATAAGTCAGGTGCTTCCACATGTCTCCACTGAAAACAATGTGGCTTGGAACACGTATGAGAGCTAAAAAACCCTCAGGAATCCTGATCCTTTTCCCCAGAGAAAGAGGTAACTTTAGGTTTTTGACAAGTCTAACATGAAGTTTGCCCTTCAGACTAATCATACTCATATGTTGCCATTTTGTGACTGATGGCATGTTTAAGGAAGCAGACAAAATCTTTGCCTGAAAATATTCATGTATGATTTAATGGAACCAGTCTCACATACCATCCTGCAATTTATTTTAAAGTCAGCATCATGGCATGAAAATTTTGTTACATAAAGAGATAGATAGCTTCAATATTACAATGACTTACTGTGGTGGAGCTTTGCCTGCAGAGCCCCTGTCCATCATGGATGAGAATAAGTCTACCAAGACATGATCTGCTTGGGGAGAAAAGGTGGCCGATCTCTCAAAGAAGGGCCAGGAGCCTGTTCCTCAATGGGCTTTTATTGGGTTCATTTGCACAGGAATACAGATAAAGCTTATTAATCATTGTCAGGCAGTAAGGATCAAACAATAGATAACAAAGAACTCTAAGGGCCTATTTTGAGCCAGAGTCAGATAGCTAAAGAGCTATAAAACTTTGAGGAACAAACTCATTTCTTGCTTGGACCCATATCATTTAATTGAGAGCATCCTAAACAAAGCAGGTTTCACAGGATTTTACATATTTTTTCTTAGGCGTGATTGCCCAGGGAACCCACCCTCCCTTTCCAGCACAGGGCTGCACCACCCTCTGTCATTGTTTCAGGCTTAAGTCAGGCAGGGGAAGTAAGGCAGCTAAGAGATTAGGAGACCTCTTATAGACAGGATGACTCAGACTTTGTCAAAGCCAAGGGGCAAGGGTCCATCACCCCCTTTTGCTGTAGCCCCCCAAGTTCTTCCTTGAGGGCCTCCCATGTGATTGTGCCTGTCTTAGGTCATTCCCCCCTTAGGGAATCTTACCTGTCATTGGCTAAGCGACCAAGCATTGGGGGCCAGTTATGGATGAAGTAAAAGGAGCAGAAGTGGCGCTCCTGCCTGGGAGGAAAACTTTGTCTCCTTAGTGGCTTACGGTCCAAAGGTCACTCCCTCAGCCTTAGCCTTGGGGGGGTTACAGCTTCTGAAACCAGGCAAGGTAGTTCCCAACAACTTACTATTTTTTCAGCATAGGAATTTGCCCCAATATATCCTAAAACTTTCCATTTTCCAATACTGTTATGATGATCTAATGTAGTTCTTATTTGTTGTTACATTTAACAATTATCAAAGTTATTCTTCTGTATTTGCAGTGTCTGCAAGTAGTGATTATTTTGGTTCTGCTCTATTACACACAGTTTCCTCTATGTCTTAATTCATTACTAATGTCAGCACATCCATCTTCCATCTTATTCCTGATTTTAACAGGTTTGACTTTAGTGTTTTACTTTTAAAATAATTTTACATTTAATTTCTGATAGAGTATCTTCATCATGCTTAAGAAGTTTTTTTTTATTCCTTCTTTATTTTGAAGAGCTTTTCTATACCTACAAATCCAAGAGCTTTTCTATACCTACAAAAGTAAACATTCTTATTTTTCTTTTCTTCTCTTTTATGTAAGCCATCTTCTTTATCGTATTATCTAAGAACACATTTGACTTCAGCTAACAGAAGCCTGAGTAATGATGGCTTAAGTATAAAGGGTTCAGTTTGTCACAGCTACTGTTTCTACAGTGAAATGATACACACACGTGCACACACATGCACACACACACAGCACACATGTACCCCATCTATCCGCAACAGTTCTTCCAGTTTTCTACATGGAAGCTTGAGGATCTTTCTAGACTTTTCTTCTTCAGCATCTACTTCTGATTAATCACTCAGTTCTGACATCTCTTTATTCTGTTCCCTTTTCCATATCCCCAGAACCACATTCTAAGCCGAAATAATTTCTTACAGTGACAGTGTGACCCAATTCACTGTTTTATGTTTCCTCTTCTAATTCATCTTCCACAGATCTGCCAAAATGACCTTTTTTATCATAGCCTCATTCCAAATGTTGCTGTCTTACCTAAAATTCTTCAACAACTCTCCATCAGCTTTAGGGCAGAGCTCATTTTTCCTTGACATGGCGTACAAGATTCTTCATGGTCTTGACTAGCTTCATCTCCTACTGCCTTTTTGATGAGACCATGCCGCTGGCTTTTCACTAGCTATCAAACTTAAAGCCTAGCCTAAGAGGAGCTGTATTAACATGATCTGCACGCATGAGTAAGGGAAAGACTTCCTGCCAGCTCATTCATCTGTCCTAGACCAGCCTGTAGTAAAATATCCCCAGATCATTTGTCAGTCTCAAGTGATATCACCAGCAGCTTAGCTCTCTTTTAACATTGGGCTGTTGCAGCTTTTAGATGAATTGAATGAACATCTCCAAGGGATGGCAAAGAAAAAGTCAACTTTGCAATCTAAACTAATTATTCATTTTTATTATTAACATTCCTAACACTCGTAGGAGATATTGATCCTATTGCCTATTTGCTGCCAAAAACAATCACTCAGTATCAACTACGCCAGCATGAAAATAGTTGTTTGGAGTGCATAGTGTCCAGAGTTCAAAAGGATAACACTAAATCCTTCCATCCAACATGCAGATTTTTTTCTCTTGTGAAGGGAGCACACTTAGCTGCTAATTTATCCTCCTACCTAAAATCATTAGTAGCATTTTTTTTATTGTTGTTCAGTTACAGTTGTCACACCTTTTCTCCATTGCTCCCCCCGCCCATCCCATCCCACCTGCTCCCACAGTCAGTCCCCACCCCACGTCCGTGCCCAGGACTCCTCTGCTCCTGTTCCCAAATTTTTGTGGATTAGTTCTAAATTTTGTATTAAAACACTCTTCATGATAAAATTCTATTTGCTTGTTTTATGACTGTGGTTGTGATTTTAAATACAGATACTGGAGCATATGTATGCCTGTGTTTTAAAGAAATTTTCATCTCAATTGTCACCTTCATCATAGAGAGATACGATTGTCTTCCTTCTAAATACCAGTGATGGTTGGCTTTATTGCAATAAAATGCCAGCTTCTAATTTATATATTTGTTTTATAAATATGGATCTTTTGTCAATAAAGTCATACATTTTCACTCTACATTCTTAACATACATTATTTGTAATGATTTATTTTCTTTGAAGTTTTCTCATTAAATATGTTTCAGTTTTTGTGGCACTATATTCACATTCTTAAATTGTGTTTGAAACTAAATTCCTAGGTGTCTAAATATAGCCATATGGCCAGATGAACTGGTCAAGTCCCTATGGGTTTCATCTTTCTTTCCTTGGACTTTTCTTTCTATTTCAATAAGTGGCACCATTTGAGGCTTTTTTATGATTTGCAGACATGCTAACAAAATTTAAATGGTAATTTAAACTATCATAATTTGACAATTATCAAAAAGGGAAGAAATTAGACAAGGAATTGAAGTGTTTAGAGAAATATGAAACTACCTTTTGTTTTATATTTCTCTTACAAGGTGAGATTCTTTACTTTATAAAATTTCATCTTTCTTGTATTTGTTTCCATTACTAAATAGTCCCATTATACCCCCACCTGTAGCAGTCAACACACTGTTGTCCATGTCCATGAGTCCTTTTTCCTTGTTGCTCAATTCCTCCACCCTCTAACCTCCCTCCCCACCCCCCACCAACTAGCTGTCATCTGTTCTCCATCTATGAGTCTATCTCTGTTTTGCTTGTTAGTTCAGTTTGTTCATTAGATTCCACATATGAGTGAAATCATGTGGTATTTGCCTTTCTCTGACTGGCTTATTTTACTTAGGATAAAGATCTCCAGGTCCATCCACAGTGTTAGGAAGGGTAACATTTTCTTCTTTTTTATGGCCAAGTAGTATTCCATTGTGTAAATGTCACATGGTTGTTTTATCCACTCATCTACTGATGGACCCTTGGGGTGCTTCCACATTTGGAGATTGTAAATAATGCTGCAGTGAACACAGAAGTGCTTATGTCCTTTTGAATTAGTGTTTTGGGTTCCTTTGCATATGTTCCCAGAAGTGGGATTGCTGGGTCAAAGGCAGATTTTTAATTTTGGTGGATATCTGCATACTGCTTTCCACAGTGTCTGCACCAGTCTGCATTCCCACCAAGAGTGCAGAATGCTTCCCCTTTCTCCACATCCTTGCCAACACATGTTGTGTGTTGTTTCATTGATGGTAATTTAAATTATCATAATTTGACAATTATCAAAAAGGGAAGAAATTAGACAAGGAATTGAAGTGTTCAGAGAAATGTAAAACTACTTTTTGTTTTGTATTTCTCTATATGTTAAGATTCTTATGGGAAGATATTATTTTTCCTAGCTTTCTATAGAGCAGTGCTAGAATAATAATGCTAGGCACAAATTAACAACAAAGTAATAAAGGACAGAAACACTGAAGCAGAATACTAGAGAAATAAACATAAAGGTTAAGTAAAGAAAAAAAGGCAAACACTGGGAACACTTAGGAGAAGATAATTGGAAGTGGCCTTGGAAAAGTATATATGACAGTAAGTTTAAAATAATTAAAAATGAATGCTTTTTTATTTAAGAAATGAATCTATTTGACAGTTTTTTTTTAATTAAAAAAAAAAACAGAAATCTCATAGATAGCTTTCCATACATGAAATGAGAACATTCATGGACGTATTGGATCCTTTTCAAATGATAGCCTACCTGGGGAAATTTAAATAATGCTTATCTGCAAAAACACAACTCTATTTGTTTTCTCTAGCATTCCTAATGGAATATTAATGTGTTTCCTTTTTTTGATATTTTACATTAGTTTCAGCTTCTAGCTTTTTCATTTTGAACCATTGTAATAGATTAAAATAATCATTTTTACATCTTTCCTCATTGCTGTGGAATTCAACGTTTAGATTTTTTATGATAGGGTCTACGTGATTTAGCTTAATGCACTGAAGAGTCAATTTAATATTTTCCCCAAAAGTTTATATAGTTTTACATACTTGCCATAGCTATTTCTATATTTCTAAATATTTTATTAAATTTAATTACATTGTATTTATAAGTTCTTTTCAAGATATAGCTCAGATACAGAGTTAAGTACCTATGTACCAAAAGTAAACCACAATTTTCCTAAGCTTTTTCTGTGTTGTACTTAAAACATGCACGATATTTATTTTATTTTACTTTTTTTTTTCTCCTAAGAACGACCCACATTTCTCAGGAGGCCAATTAACCAGGTGGTGCTGGAGGAAGAAGCTGTAGAATTTCGTTGTCAAGTCCAGGGAGACCCTCAGCCAACTGTGCGGTGGAAAAAGGATGATGCAGACTTGCCAAGAGGAAGGTAAGACCATCCTGTAACTGGAGATTCGTTAGATAATCACTGAATAATCAGGAAAGAAAAAGCAGCCCCAACTGCACCACAAACACTCTTAGATCTTGGTGCATAATTTTCGGATATGTGATTTTTGCATATGTGAGCCATGTAGTTGCTGGTTTATATACGGAAGTCTTCCAGGCCCTGATGTCACTCTTTAACTGAATTTTCCCGTAAGTACCTAGTCCTCCACTTCATCGAGTATCCCTGGATCTCAACATTCCTCAGGTGCTTTCTTTTTCATGATCCCTTACAGGGTCTTCCATTCTATTGCTGCCCACTACTTGCCTACCCATTCCAATTGCCTCCTGCAACTACTGCTCTGTTGCCATGATGCTTCAGCCCACACTGGGCAGTGTGTGCCTTCCCTCACTGCCCTGAGAATCCCTAATGTAAGCCTGCTGGTGGCAGCTGACTAGAGGGTCTGGAGTAAGGGAGAGATCTTATCAACAAAGTCCTGAAAAGGCAGCAAGTACCTGAGTTAACATCACTCTCCTCGTAGGGAATTTCTCACTGAGGGACTTTCTGCATCACTCCTTCACCTACCATGTCTTCGTAGAGAATCTCTCCTCCATTTCTTTTCTCTTGTTCTTTCACCAGGCCCCCAAAACCAGTCTATCAGCTCTCTAGGGTAAGTCCAAAAATGCTTGTCATCATTGATAAAAACAAATTTAAATTTTTTGTCTAAATTTTTCCAAGACCTTGCCCTTTATGATCAAATAAATAATCAAGTGTTTGCTTTTTCTATATATGAGCAAGTCTAGTTTTAAGGTTTGTTTTGCCTTCCTCTTAGGCCCAGGTTCTGAAACTACAGCCATCACATGTACTACAATCATAAAATTTCACTTTCTGCTTTTTTTCTATTTTGTTCCTAAAAAAAGAAATTAGTTTTCATTCAACCAACTGAAATTAAACATGCTTTCAGAGAAGTCATTTGCCTTTTATGTGCTTTCACTGGCACTGCTATCAATTCCTGAATTTATAACTTCATTTCAGTATCTGAGTTTTATATATCCATAGGTCTATGATGCTATACTTTCTAAACAAATATAATCAGCAGCACCAGCTTCAAATCGACCAAACATGTTAAGTAGTAAGTTAGAAGTTCTTTGCAAACTATAGGAAGATAAGTGAAAATTTTAATTCAGTTAATTATTCAGCCTAACTAGTGAGGCAAGTTGCCTCTGTGTTTCTTTTGTCACTTCGCTGTCAAACATCTAATTTTAAAGGATGGTTATTGGGAGAAGCTTGTGAATGTGAGACTCCCCCAGCCTTCTCAGTGGAGAAGGGGGTTAAAAAAGTAGTAAGTAGTGAGCCCTGGCAGGGTAGTTCAGTTGGTTGGAGCATCATCCCAATGCGCCAGGGTTGCAGGTTTGATCCCTGGTCAGGACACATGTAAGAATCAAGCAATGAATACACAATAGTGGAACAATAAATTTCTCTCTGTCTCTCTCACTCTCTCTCTCTCTCATCAGTAAATAAAAAAAATTTCAAGTAATAAGAATTTATGGAGTTGAGTTCTTAGTATTCATCCTCTCTGTATAAACAGTACTTTTCCTCATATTTGAAAGCACTTAATATATAATTTCTAAATGATGATGTCTGGTAAGATTTAGAATTAAGAGACTAATTATATAACAAAAATTAGCCTGGTGTAAATATAGGTCAATTTTCAATTACTGGAAGTAAATAGCCTTGTTAAAAACCAACCAGACATCAACAAAAATCCCCTCACTTTGGAATAATTCTGGATTTGTAGAAAAGTTACAAAGATAGTACAGATAATTCCTATATACCCTATACCTAGTCTCCCCTATTGCTAACATTTTTTTCATTGCTATGAAACTCTTCTCATTCGTAGTAAACAAATGCTAATATATAATATGTATTTTTATATTATTTTGATTTTACCTTTTTTTTCATTAATGTCTTAATTCTGCTCCAGGATTCTGTCAGAGGTATTTAATTAGTTGAATATCATAAGGTATTATGTTTTGTTGGCATGTTTTCCTAGTCCTCTCTGGCCTAGGACAAGTTCTCAGTATTTCCTTGTCATTATGACCTTGGCAGTCATCAAGCCTACTGGCCAGGTATCCCCAAAGTGGGATTTGACTAGTGTTTTGTCATGACTAGACTGGGTCTGTGGGATTTTAGGATGAAAGCCCCAGAAAAGGCCTTTTTCATCCTTGATATCAAGGGTTACATGACATTGAAGGTTACATGATATCCACGTGGTGATCTTGCAGTTTTTAATCCTTAAACACTATCCAACTGACAAAGACTTCAAAAACAAGAAGTGTAAGAGTATATTGCCTTTTAAAGGGCCTGTGTCTTTGAATTAAGCTAAACTAAAGCTTAAGCATAGTTTGATTTGTTCCCATATTGCTCTAAGTCAGCGATCTTCAAGCAGTGTGCTGCAACAAGTATTTAAAACATGTGGTACCTGACGATGTGACCACGAGCACCGACCTCTTTTCCCTGAGGGTGTCAAGTGAAAAAATGACAACAGCCAGCACAACAATAGCTGTCCAGTGTGAATGAATCAAAATTATACCTGTTTTTTAACACATTGGCCAGAAATGTTGTTTGGTGTACCACAGAATTTTAATATTTAGTTGATGTGTGCCATGAGATGGGAAAAAAGAAGGTTGAAAATTACTGCTCTAGGTGTTAGGTCATAAACCTGACAGCTTTAGTTGCTGCAATATTCTCCAAATCTTGACAAGTCCATTTGCTATAAGGTTCAAATAATACATACAAATCAAAGGCATTAAAACTACGTGTCTAGAATGTGTGAAATACAGTCCTCCAGAGATAAGGTTGAAACTAAGAAATCTTACCCCTGCTAACCTCCTTTAGAACATTTTTATATGTTCAGCCTCCTGATTCTTTCGTTCCTCGTATGGGAGTAGTACTGCAGTGCTTTGTGTGACCAGCTAAATATTTTTAAAGTAATAACCAAATGGAAATGCTGTGTAAGCTTTAAATTGTATGTTAGAAAGGCTTAAAGCAAGGATCAGTGAAATATAGAAATTGAGGTCAGTATTTTTATCATGATAGATGGCATGTACTTTTTCTTGAATTCTCAATCTTTAAATGGTATTTCAAAGAAGCTTATTCATTCTTACATTTGGGTGCATTAGCATAATCTTCACTTATGCATAGTTAGGGGAAAAGAGACCTCTTTACTCAGTGAGGAATAACAGATATGACTTTTAACCAACCATAGCCTGAATAAACAACATCGATTCTATTACATTATTTTAGGTCTCAGACCAGGGAGATGGCCATTGTTCTTGTGTGAGCAGTTGTGAGGAGTGGTGTGGAGGATGGCATTTCTTTGGCGTCACATTTAATGTAATTTGAATGAGGTTTGTGTAGTGGTTCACACTTAACACATTTATAGTAAAGCTTTGTAGGGCAGCTGCATAGCCTGTAATTACTATGTAAGTAATATATGACTATTTTTCTTTTGGAGACAAGAAAGCTTTTCAATTCAAGTTTAAATGTATGAAACGCTATAATAGCTATTTAAACCTTCAACACAGAAGTTATCTGTGCCAACCTTTCAGTAACCAGAGATGAATTAAGGGAGTATTTTTTTCCTTTCCCATAAAAATATATTTTTAAGTAGTACCCATATGCCTCTTTCTTTGATTTAGCCTTAAGCTCCTACCCTTTCTCAGTAACCATCTTTAATGAAATTAATGAAACAACATACCTTTGCTGAGTAGTATTAAGGGCATTTAAAAAATATTTTCTTATCCATGCCTGAGGACATTTTTTCACTGCTTTTTAGAGGGAGAGAAAGGGAGAGAAAAATACAATGATGTGAGAGACATCAGTTGATTCCCTCCCATATGCCCCCAGACTGGACATCATACCTGCAACCTACACATGTGCCCTCATTGGGAATCGAACCCTCAACCTATTGAGATGATGCTTCAACCAGCTGAACCACACTGGCTAGGGCAATACATTTTTTGATCAGATGAATGTTTCGGAGAGATGGGGAAAGTATTAGTTCTCAAGACTAACACTAATCCTGATGACCAACCAGGCAAATTTATTATATATTTGGACATTTTCCATATGACAAAGGAATAAAACAGAAAAGAGACTTCATTTCTTATATACTAACATTAAAATATTAACTGCTTGCAGAAACTTATAAGATACTATTGTTTCCCATTTGAAGATTTCAGAAAGAATTTTATTTCCCTTTCTTCAAGACCATGTCAAGTATCAATTATCTTTTTTTCCAGAGGATCTCACTATATATGTGCTCAAATAAATAAACACTGACTTATCTCGGTGACAAGGATTTTATACACCAATATGAAAGTATGCTGTAGCTAGTGTGGCTCTATGGATCGAGTGCTAGCCTGAAAACCAAAGGCCTCCGGTTCGATTCCCAGTTAGGACACATGCAGGCCAGGTCCCCAGTAGGGGACGCACAAGAGGCAACCACACATTGATGTTTCCCTTTTTTCCTCCCTTCCTTGCCCTCTCTCTAAAAATAAATAATAAAATATTTTTTTTAATGTGAGTAGGGGGAACAAAATGTGGAGATAAGGAGAATTACCTTTCAGAGTTCATAATGACTATGTTTTTTAGAAGTATGTATTTTTTCTTAAACCATAGTTTAAATTATAGAAGATACACTTTTGCATTTACTTACATTCATTACTGTTTGCAAAGTTCATTGCTAGTCTGTGAAAAAAGTCATGTTAAACAAAATAAATAGTAAATATGCTCTTGTTATATGTTAACCAGATTGGATAATGTAGGCATATATTTACATACTCAATACATTTAAGAAAATCAAAACTGAGGCAATCCTTGTTTCTTCCTTGGGTACCAGTTTCCTTTCTCAAGCAAACCAAGAGCCTTTTGCTAATTAATATAATTAATGGTTTTATGATAAAGTGCCTTTGACATATCTTTTCAGAAAATGTTTCTTCTGATAGAAGTTGCCAGCATTTATAATAACTGCCTCAATATACCTACCACCTTAGTCCATGTCCCATGATAACACAGGGATCTTTTATATTATCACTATCCCAAAATTTTTAAAAATCCGTATTTATACATATATAATGAAGTGCTATGAAAAATATTATATTACATTAATATAAAAGAAACAGAATATAATAAATTTACAACCAAATAAATAAAATAAAATTGAAATATAGCAATATTGCAGTATTCTTTTCAATCGCTTATTAGGGTGGAGAAGAACAATATCCCTTCTCAGAATTTCTGTAAGAAGTAGAGTGATTAATATAATTACAGTTTCTTATCTATGCTTGTTAGTGTAGTTTGTGTTTTCCCTAATTATTGGCAGTTTTTTAAAAGTCTGTGAGCAGGAGATTTAACATAGTCTATCAATCATGTAATAATTGGTATATTATGATTAGTTAGCTCTATGGTATTTCTTATTTTATTTTTATTTAATTTCTAAACTAACTCTAAAGTGACACTAACTTCCTTAATAAGGATCTAGAGTACAGAAAGGAATATTCGTAATAGCTTGTCAGAGACGAAAGGAAATACAATATGCCATTTACATTCCTACATATGCCTTTAAACTCTAAATGCAGTTGATGGCTTATCCATAGTGAATATAATTCATGAATATTTCATAAAAATAGTAAAGAGACTAAGGAATAAGAGTTTCAAGATATATAGTGTAAAATTTTATAAATTTTCCTGAACCCACTGATAAATTCCTTTTTTGAAAGTGCAAGTCTATTTTAGGAAAGACATTTTAGAGATCTTAGTTCCATAAATGTAAGATTCAGCTAAATACATGATTCCTTAAGAAGAGGAACTGAATAGAACCATTTATAATTCCCCCTTTTTACACTAAATGGCCCTTTCCACTTAGCCCTGGAAAACGTTCTTGTGTTAATTGATTGGGGGCTCCATTGTTTAGAGCATGTGCTTCTGGGATACAGACATGCTGAACAGCGCCCCGTCACCCTGTGGAGGAGATGGGCCTTCTTCACATACAGTGTGGGCTTCAAGGACATGTGGTAATTTGGACTCCTGATAAATAACCACGCTGATTAGGTTGACTGGTCGAGATTGGTCAATTAAAATGGTTTTTGAAAAAGCAGGGAAAAATTGAGAGCAGGAGAAAAGCAATATATATATATAACATCGTATAAGACACCTGAAAAGTAGACTAGTCGTTAAGATTCACAAATATAAAGAAAAACATAAATGAATATTCCATGATTTTTCAGCTATACAGATGCCTTAGCCATTTCTGCCTAAAAAAAAAAATAGTACTGCATTGACAATTGCCATGAGGTTTTTATATAAAGCAGCCACTAGCAGAAAGAATATTTGGGCCGTTGTCAGAAATGTTAGACATTAGGCTTGTTTTGACACCTTTTGATAATTTATCCTTTTAGTTACACTCCCATGTTCTGGAAATGATGTTTGACAGATTCCTCTACCAGTAGCTAGGAGTGTGACCTTGAAGAAGCTATTTATGCTCTTTGTATTTTACATCCTGTTGATATGGACCAGCAACTCGACAGGACTGATGATTAACTTGTGCTTTGACTTATTTGTATGGGGTGAATAACTATGCCATCCATTCTAACTCAAAGTGTTATTAAAATGATATAACTAATTCAAAGCCCTGTAAACACTATGTAATGGATGCACAGAACAGGTGTTCTGTTCCAGTATTACAAATTTAACTGACTGGTGGCATTTATTAGTAATACATGTAACTACAAGAAAAAACATACTTAAGGCTGAAAATATATACTATACAATTTTATGGATACTCTTTTTTGGCCGATTAATTTCTAAAGAAATAGATATAATATTATTGATTTAATAAATAATATATTTTGCTTTTAAATCACTTAGATTCATTTATAAATTTTACTACCAGTTTGCCAAGCCTGGGAGTTGCCACCAATTTTTCTACCTCTGGGGGATTGTACGTGATCCAAATATTGTATCCCAGCCCCAGTACAATAAAACATCTAGGCTGGGACTTTCAAGTTTCACACTTACACTATATTGTTTGTCTGCTGGTGATAAGAAAATCACCACTTTTATAGGAAGATTATGTAATGATAAAAGGTACATGCTTTTGGAGGATTTAATATTTGCCATGCACAATTCTAAATGCTTCCTGCAGACATTAATTTCATCATTTTAAAGAATAGTGTTCCAGCATAATATTAGTTTCATTTAAGGAATATGGTAACAGAAGCTTAAAGCAGTTTCTAAAGACACATATTAATAGATTTTAGGGCCAGGACTTGATAGAATCTGTCCGGCATGAAATCTGTATTTGAAACTAATGGTCTTCCTAATTATGTAATTATTATTTATGGGCTTGAGCTACTTACAAAGTTTATATTTTGGATAAAATTTCAGATCATCAAGGAGAAACACTACACTATGAATTATGTTATAGGAATACTGTTATAGCATTACTGTTAAGAGTAATCTTTAGACCAATTTCATAAGTCACACATAAAATGTCTTGACATTTTGAATATCTAAAGTTGGATCATCAGGTCAAGGTTACTGCCTTGGAGGCTGGAGATATAGATTTTGTTTACAAACAGGATTAATTAGCAACTTTTAGAGGGATGCCAAAATGGCACTTTTTCTGTGTTTTCATCAAATAGGTGCTAATAGTTGCTGTTAACACAAAACTAATTGCCACCTACCGTGGGGAGTGCAAGTTGCCTTGTCCTGTGACTACATTGGCCCATCTGTTGAGAATCTCAGTTCAGGAACAATGCAGGAACTGGCATCCAATTTGGGCTCTGGCTAGTGGTCAACTAACAAGCTGAGACACACTTGGAATATGAAATGATTGAAGTCAAAGATGCTTTGCTGTCCATTAACTGGCAGCTCTCGAGTTGTGTGAGAGCAAAGCCAAGACCAGGTGCCAGTTTGCAGAGCACAAGGATCTGCCTGAGTGCCACCTGTCATTGGCATGCGGGTGTTGTCCCACATAGGAGCCACAGCAGATGTGCTTCTTCCATCACAGCATGACAGGTTACATGTTAGAGGTTGGGACGAGGGCATGTTATATTGTTAGAGCTTTTGGCTAGGCTGAGGTCCGGACTAGGGTGACATTTTACCTCTTACCCCGAACTGTGGGACAATCTAAAGGCTTACAAGGAGATAGCATGTTACTCCCTAGCCCACAGGTGAATATACCGGATATTTACCATTGAAGACACTCTCATATCTGGGTTTTTAACTTTGACTGCAAACAAAATGTGAAAAGGAAAAAGTTTTTTAAATGAGTATATTAACCCAAATCCTTGCCTTCACAAGACAATTTGTGGTTAGAAGCAGTTAGATAATTTTTAATCACCCTTAAGATATATTTATGATTGGTTTTATTGTTGCTGTTATTCTCATTAAGTTGAATTGTAATGTGGGGCTGCAAGATAAACTAGAATTGAGGAGATTGGCATTGTTATCCCAGCTCTGCCGAAATTCACCATGTTATTTTAAGCAGTTTACGTGTTTCAGTAGCAGAGTCCATATCTGCAGAATGTGTGAGTTGTATTGGATGGTTTCTGTGGTCCCTTTTAATTATGAAATGGTACAATTCTATGAATTGTAACAACTTAACTTACAAAGTATGATAATACATTTTTATAGCAGTAAGAATAAAAACAGCAAGTGGATAGGCCTAAAGAGGAAAAGCAAAATTACACATAAGCCCATTACTCATGACAATTAATTTTTATGTTTTCCATATAGTTTGTCAGATATATACAGGCATATTTTTTTATTCAGAAACATTTTTGACCCTGAATGCTTATTTAGGTTCTTATAGCAACAGTCTAGTACCAATTCAAAAGAGATGATTTTATTGCATTTGCCTTTTCTATAAATATAGTGTTAGTAAATTATACTTACATAGCGCTTGCTCTATACGAGAAAATGTTCTAGGCATTTTACATTAATATATTTGTCCTTAGGACAATGCTGTAATGTAAGCACTATTATTATTCTTGTATTAAAAATGAGAAAAAATAAGAGATGAAGAAAAGAAATGTGGCAAAGTCTAATTCCCTGGTCCATACGTTTAAACACCGCCCATGTTGCTGGGGTTGGGGGGCTGTTCTTCTCCAGTCTCTGCTTGGGCCTGAAGGTGGGAAATGACAGCTCAGTGAAGGCTTGCTTATTTCTGTCAGACACTCACAAAATGCAGCTGTGTAATGATGTGCATATTAAAGATTCTAAAGTGTTCATCATCATAATACTATTCAGTCATGTATAAATTTTTATATCATATATAAATAAGTTTGCATTTTTTAAAAAAATAGGATAAATAAATAGGATAAAAAATAGGATTAGTATTATTTTCTACTGTCCATTAAAATATTTTTAAGCAAGTCTATCTTTATCCTTACAGAATATTTTAACTTAATATATTCATGTGTTTTTCTTTTTAACAGTGAATCTAGAAATAAAAATAAAGTCACTGGAAACACATCAAAAGCTAAAGAAGTGCTTGCTGAGAGAATGTAATAGTGCGAGTGTATAAATCTAGAACTATGAATTTTTTTAGGCATGATAATTCAATTGATCTTTTTTATATTGGCAGAGTTAAATCTATTGAGAGTGTTATTTTTTTTATTTTCTTGATATCAACAGTTCTATGGACCAGTATGAATTGGTAGGCAGGATTGAGTTTCAAGCTTCATATTTACTACCAATGTGGTAGTATTATTATCGTTATTATTACTGTTATTTCTTATAATGGTTTCTCTGGAAAAGTTGCTGCTCAACCCAGCTATTTGACTCAACTGGTATGAATTGAAAAAGAAAGGAAAAGAACATAGGGAATAACTTGAGATTCGGTATAACAATGACATGATGGATGAGGGTTATATCTCACTTAATATGTGAAGGAGATACAATTGTCATAGATAAAAAAAGGAGAACAAATACTTTCAAAGTATTGTAAGAATGCATTCCACACAGTAGAATCAATTATTGGTGAAATTACCTGAGTCGTTACATAAAATTAGTTCATTGGAACTTCGTTTTAAAAGGACATATTTAGAAATTGGGAGATTGCTGCTGGGGAAAGGGAACCTTTGCCCAGGAATTAAAGGACAGTACTAGGAGTCCCTTCTGAGAAGGTGGATCATTGTGTAGATAGATAGGATAGACCTCTGACAAGATCTCAGTGTAGAAATGTTGCCAATCATTCTTATAAGCAAGACTATTACAATCACAAAAGTTATTTTAATAGCTTTTCAACCACCCAATCATTACATAATTTGTAGCAAGATGTCAGTTCTCTCCAATGAATAATAAAAATCTCCAATGTAGACTAATGAAATATATTTCAATGATTACTTCAAAAATAATTATACATATTTACTGAACATTTCTATGTGTTGATTTTGCAACAATTTTTTTAAAAATGAGTTTGTTCTTACATGTTTTAGTAGGGGGTATGAGATACATATATCATTCATTATTAAATAAAGCAAACTATATTAAAAGTATGATATATAAGACTCTGGGGTTTTAGAAAGCAAAAGCACCTGTAGTTTCCTGTGACACTGGAGATGGATTCAGAAAGGAAAATGGAATTCCCGTAAGTGAAACAGCAGAGAAGACTGTTTCCGGGGAGGAAGCGTGAGGAAACACCGGTGGTTGTAGCCATGTAGGCTAACGGCTAGTGGTTCAGTTTGCCTTCAGTGCGGTGGAGGGCCCTTCAGGCCAGCACAGTCAGTTCAGGCTTTATTATGAAAGCCGTTAGTGCCAAGTAATTTGTTTATGCTGAACACGCTGTAAAATAGGAACCCGCAGAATCACGTTGAATAGACAAGTATCTTTGTTTTTGTGTTTAGAAAATTCATCTTCATATTTATCTACAGGGTACCTTGGAGTAGAGAAAATTTGTGAGTAGGGATACCTAGTAGGGAGTTCTTTAAAAAGGTAGTTAGGTAATTGTATTGGGATATTTCCTGTGAATACAAAATCATGCCTAATAATGTAAGTGGCAGTGCAATGAAAAGCTTTATTTTTTAGTTGGAAATTAATTGTAGGTCAGGGTGTATGGGAAAAGAGAGATTAAGAGTAATATCAGAGTTTATAACTTGAGTGCCTGAATGAAAAGTATTGTATTTCATAAAGAGAGAAATAAAAGATTAGCTTAGTCTAATCATTTTTTATTGTTTAATAATATCGTATGTCACTAAATCCAAGGTAGAATTATGTGTGAGATTCTACCATACCTGCGCTCATTGTTGAAGAGGAAAAAATGGAAAATCAACTGTGATATGCCATCTATTGAAAAGGATTTCTAATTTCAGAGATGTTAAAATATGAACAATGTATATCTTAAAATTGATTAATTATGGGACTAATAGCTAAGGCTCATAGTGCTTCACGTGCAAGTAACTGATTTAACCTTCATTCACAATTGCCTTATGAAGTAGTTATTCTTACAATTCTTATTTTACAACTAAGGAATCTGAGGGGAAAATTTAAGTGGCAGAGGGAGATTTGAATCGAAACAGTCAAGCCCTAAAGTCCACTCTCTTAACTACTACACTGAAATAGTTCATTTTTTAAGGATATCATATTAAAATAATAACAAAACTGTAATTTTCTTGAGAGCCCATTGGTTTCATATCGGGTATTTACATAGTTTATAATTAATCTTTTCAACAACCTTGACGAATGAATCCCTCTTTAGCACAAGAGGAAACCAAAGCTTAGAGACAATGAGCAACATGCTTAAGGTCCCAGGACCCGTGGTTAGCAAAGACGGATTCCAGCACTGGGTCTCTGTAGCATGAAGAGCTGAGGTTCATTTCCCATTTGGTCCTGGAAAACCCTTCATTCCCTGTTTTACTTTTTACAACCTTTGACTATTTTGTTCCGTTTTGTTTTGTATTTCTGTGTAACTAAGAGAAAATAGTGCTAATCTCATCATTATTTAATTATTTATTTGTCTCCTCAACAAACTTTTGCCATGTTTATCTTTAATCACAAATACCCAGCATTATATCTGGAATGCGGTACTCACCAGAGGCATATTTAGGGCAACCGTTCTCATCTGGGGCTCATTTTGCTTCTCCCACTCTCAGCAATGTCTGGAAACATTTTCTGTTGCCACCTTTGGGGAATGGGAACCACTGTCCAGCTAGTGGGGGGAGGCTGAGAGTGGTGCTAAACATCCTAATATGCACAGGACAACTTCCACACCAAATAGTAATCTGACCCCAAGTATCAACAGTGCTGAGGTTGAGAAACCCTCATTTAGCAGAAAATATAAAACTGGGCATACTCACCTGAGTGCTATTTGATATAATTTTTATTTTTAGCTCTTAATGTTAGGGCAAAAATAATATACTATCATGCAAAAAAGCAGACTTCAACGATAAGTCTTTATTATTATTATTATCCCCTTAGCTGTGAAGATATACTAGTGAGATGGACAAATAATATCATGTTTGAATGTGACATAATTATGTCATCACTGAACACAAGAAGGCCCTTCGTTGCACTAATGACTAAAGATAAATGTTTTTTTTTTTTTTTGCATAGTTCTAGAATATATGAGGCTGGGAATTTTTTAAAGTAATTCCTAATCATTACATAGTTGTCAAATTGATAAAACTTGTTAAGAATTGACTAATCAAAGAAGTGGCAGAACCTCCCTTTCCACATAGACCTACCAACCCACGAGTTACATGGCATGCTTAATGAGGCCAAGTGCCCTTACGTAGCTGTGCCGACTTTCTAAATCATTCCATAAGCATGTTTCATGAGGAGGTTTCTGTGGGCAGAAGGAAAAGGAGAGAGCCTTTTGAATCTTTCATAGCACCATGCAGAACATCTCTCTGATAATGCGGAATCTACCCTGCACCCCAATAACTCAGGGAGTGCTTGCCCCCAGCACCAATGAAGGAGACTTCATGAAGTTTGTCCAGCAGAGAGCACAGGTCCACTAAGTGGTTGGCACATCCCAAAATCCCAAATTGCAGTGCTTATTGAACAGAGTTTATTCCTCATGCAAAAGAGTATGAGAAGAATGGAAGCTGCCTGTCAGAAAACGTCTGGTCTGAGCTGTGAGTTCTGTAGATTCTCGTAGATTTAGTCCCTAAAGACGTTTCCTAAAAAGATTGAAAGTTAAGATTAATTTCACACCTGTAAGATATATTCACTTTTCCAAATGTGATGTTCCAATTCCTAGTCCTATTGTAAAACCAACTTTTCTTAAACTAATTTAAGCCAATAAAATAATTATTTCTAAATTAAAGATAATTTAACATGTCTTTGCCACTTTATTTGTTCCAATACACTCTCTTTAATTGTAATATAATTGCGTTTTGATATAAATTTGTATGCTCTAATTAGTTAAAAAAACTTATTGGAAATAATACCTGTGATATTTTAAAAGTATTTAAAATTAATACATCTGATTTGAATAATACTTTAAATGTTAGTAGAAAATTATTACAAAAATAAGTGCATATTAAGGATGGCAATGAAAATTATTAAATATACCTTTCTAATTATAAACCAAAGGAAATCTTAATATTTCTAGAATGGTTTGCATTTGATCTTATTTGAGTGTGGAAGGAAGAAGTACTTCACACACACACACACACACACACACACAATATACACACACCTATTTAACCTCTAAACTTTTAAGGGATTTAATTTAGTGAAAATCAGAATAACTATGGGGAATAGTAAAAGTTCTCTAAAGTTTCGAAAGCAGTAATGAAATTTTCAATGATAGGTCTTTGTCCTATAATAAAATAATTATAATAATAATAACATAATATATGTAGCCTACTGTAAAAAATAATACTCTTTATTTGTCAGGTAAATAGTCAATATCATGTCAATGATAAAATATAAAGTTCTAATTAATATTTGATATATTTAAGGAATATCAGTGAAAAATATATATATAATTTTTATCATATATATTTTATCTTAAAATTAGTTTTTATCTTACATGTTTTGGACCTCACTTTTTTATTACTGCTGTTAGTCAAAATTGAATTCCTTCATCTAGCCAACAGGTGTAGATGTGGTTACCAGTTTAAAACATATATATGTATATATATAACAAGGATAGGTGTGAGCAAGGTGATTCTCTTTAAATTAGTATCTACTTTGAAGTATAGATTGCTGCAGGTTCTTGTGCAATATGGTGTTAATTGTGTTAATAGTCAATAATTGGAAGGGATTGAACACAGAGAAAAAGCTTTGAAATTAAAAAAAATGATGAGTAGAACATACAACTTAAACAAACATGGAGTCAAAGTTCAGAGAATTGAAAATAAAGCAATTCTTGATTCTAAAAGCATTCCCTGTGTTTTTAACAGCCTCTCCATTGTACAGACTTGGCATTTTCTTTGATCTTGAGAAAAGAATATAATCTTCCTCCTTCTACATACATATAGCCTTCATTCCTTCATGAACAAATCGGTCTTGACTGCCTTGTAGGCTCAATTCACAGTACTTAGTTCTGAGGATACAACTGTGAACACAAGCATTTGTGGAGCTTAAAATCAAGAGGTGTGGACAGACATTAAACAAATTAATCCTATGTCAGTATGAGCAGAAGTAGCTAGCTAAAGGGAGAGCGTTTGGGACCAGACATGAGGATATAACACATGCAGAGACGCAGAGGCAGGAGAGAGCTTGCAAATTCTGGAATATAGTTGAAGGATTGGAGTGTAAGGAGATGATGGGGCAAGATGGGACTGGAGAGGCGACCAGAACCAGTACAGGCCAGGTGTGGAAGTCAGGAATTCTCTCTAGAGAGCCAGTCAAGGGTAAATTGAATATTTATTGGTCTACTCTTGAAATATAAAGAGGTAGTAAAGCAATGTATTAATACCTGGGGTTTTGCCAGGCAAATGCAACAGAAAGGCAGTGGGGTGAGAAAAGTGGATGCTGGCAGGTGACTTACGGACCGTAGAATTCAAGTAGGGCAGAGAAAGAAGTGACGATGCGAGGTTGATAGAAGTGGAGGAAGAGGTTCGGTTTGCAAACGGATTAAGACAGTAGGAAACCTCTGTGGTCATAGTCCCAGACATTTGATTTCAAAGGTGGAAATATTCCAGTTGAGGATAAGGTTAGGATCCTGCTATGAGACAGTGGCCCACGGGACGTGGAGACAGTATCACTGGGGGAGGAAATATGATTCAAGGGCAGGGCAGTTATGGAAAGTTTCAGGAGGCATTTATTGGGTATTTCCTTTATGTCAGGTTCAAGTCTTAACACTCTAAATAAAATTATTAACTCATTTAATGCTTAAAAGAGCCACACAGCATAGGTCCTATAAATCATTATATTTCCTAAAGAGAAAGAATTTCTAAAGTTTCTATTTGAAAACTGAGTGACCTGATGCCTCTTCAGTGGGATAGAATTTTGTTTCATTTTGCTTTGTTTTATTTTCATGAGAAAGAATAAGTAACTCAATAGAAAGATATTTGCTGAGTTAACTACTGTCTGTCAGGCACTGAGTAGCTGCTCAGAATGGCAGGGAGTGTGCTTTCACCTGCATGCACCCTTCCACCAACCCTTGGGAAGAGCCATATTCCCCTTAAGGGATGGACAGGAGGGTTAAAATCTGAGAAAAAGAGACAGTCAGGATGTTTTAGAAATCAGTGTGAGTAGGTAGCTCAGAAGGCAGATCGAAAAATTTTGTGGAAGTGTCTACAAAAATTTTTTGAGAGGTTATATCAGAGATGACGAAACTCACTGCAGAGAAGGTGAAAATGAGAGAAAAGGATAACAGGAGAAGATGGGAACAGGGGGTGACTAAGGGCAACAGGCTGTGAACTTCACAGTTGTTCACAAATTTGTCCAGAGAATTAAGCCCTGGAGTCTCCATTGTCTGCCATAGGTTAGAAGATGGCAGAGACAGGGCATCCTGAAGATAGTCACAGCCTGCAGTGATAGTAACTTGCAGGCACTTCAGTTTGGGGTGAGCCGAATGCTTTGGCCTTTCTGGGAGGGCTCAGCTGTGGTTTGGTTTAATTGCTCAAGCTCCAGAGACAGGCTCTAGTTCAAGGTGCTGGGTGTCCTGATCTTTTGGCTGTGGTCTTGGGCCTAATTACCCTGTGATCAGAAATCTGTACTTCGTTAAGTCAACTATTATTATCCTATTGTGGATGTTTTAAAACATATTTTTTGCTTGTTTGTTTTAGCTTTTTAGTCGGAAAATTATCCTGCTCTCTCAGCTGTGCTAAAGAGAGACATAGTAGAGGGGCTTTCCATCTCTATAGGTCAGTCTGACAAGGGTTGGAGGTAACAATGATAGCATTTAAGGAAAGACAGGAGAGCTTCAAGTATTGTTTGGATATTAAAGGCAGAGCCAAAATGCCCTTGTAGTTCAAGTTTCACTTTGGTTTTCAGTTAGAGACTTCCAGAACAGAACAGCAAATTCTGTCCAGAGACCACCTTGACTCTTATTATTTCCATACAAATCTAATCTTCCAAGATTTTTATGACCTTTCCTTTTTCAATGCATATTACATTAATTTTATTTTTTACAAGGATATCTGTCCTTTTATACTCTTCTTAGTTGACCTGCCCAGAATGCTTGCAATCTGAAACCTGAAAGAATAGGTAAAGATTCCTTTACCCAAATGGTAAACATTAGCCTGCATTATAATTGTAGATAAAAAGAAGGGTGTGACCCAAGTTGGCTATAGCATATAGTAAACTTGATTCAGTTTTCCTTTGCCAGTAAAATACCAAGGCTGATAATGCTTATTTTAAGGCCCAAGACTTCAGTTGTGATTTAAGAGCTTAACTTTAGGATACAGCTTAAATATTAAAGATTAAGAAAATATCACTTGAGATTTAGGTTGCCAAGAAGCACTTACGTGAGTTTTAATAACAAATATTGTCTGTGGAAGGACTTTGTTTGAAAAACCATGAGCAGAAAAAACGTTTCAGGAAAATTGAGCCTCTTTTCCTATTTTCAGCTTTCAAAAGAAGCAAAAGATTCAAATTCTCCAAAAAAAGTTTATGTTTTATAGACAAGTGCCTTGATTAAAAGTTGTGTGTTTTTAAAATGCACTTTTTTGGCCGACTGAAATATACATTATTACCAACGTGTAAATGGATGTGTCTGCATTTTCACTGTAATCCAGACAGTGGCATCGAGCAGTTTAAGGTTATATCTTTAATTATCCATGAATCATTTTATAAGATTAATATGTGACTTTTATCCTAAAATTATTCTTTTTAAAGCAGGCAATAAACTTTGTGACATTTTCATATAAAAGGCCCATAGTTAAATTTTTATTGAATTATGGAACTTTGGACTGCCCATTATTGCAACATTTATTTTCTGAGTCTAAAAGTTTTAAGATAATCTTCAACTATGTGGATTGAATGCAAGTCTTTTGAAAATTGAAAACAAACTTTTCAAGTCTCCCTAAAAAGAAAGACACATTTACTTGCATAGACATTAAATGTTTCCTGGTTAAAATTATAGTTTTTACTATTGACCAACTTAATGATTAATAAAGCAGATATGCAATAAAATTTTATGTGCTAAGTCAAAACACTTGTTCTAGAATTGAAGCCAGACATCTTATAGCAAGAAGTGGTAGGTGATTTCAAAAACTGAAAGTGTTGAGAAAATAAATTTTCTTCTGTGAAAGACAAAGGTGCTTTAGAGAGGAGAACAGCCATTCAGGAAGTTGTATTAGTGTAGGGCTGTCAGGTAATCCAGGCAAGGCAAGGAGGTAGGCAGGCTTGAACTGAACATGGTCAAATTCCACTTTGTAATAAAATTTGTAGTGTATTATTTTGTCGTTCTTTTCACCTTCCAAATTCTGAAGCCATTGTGGAAGATTTGGAGGGAGAGGTCCCTAAATTAGCTGAATTATATTTACAAAAGCCAGGAATCATGTGAAGTTTTTACCCTGGAAGATTATTGTGTATCGGAGATTGCAGAGTAAGATAAATGTATGAAATGTGATTGCGTTATAAAGTTTACAGTTTTTCAAGTCTCATATGATATTTTCAAAGTAAATTTAGATTTATAGGAAATCTCTTCTAAAGAGAAAGTTTCTTTAGGAGGAAGAAACAAAATAGATTCTTCCATTTAAACTTGGAAGTGATTATAAAATACAGTACTCTTTTTCTTAAAAAATATTTTCTCTTTTGAAATACTTTTAAGATTATTCATTGGGTATAAGATTGCACACAAACAAACTTGCATATAAGCTGTTGTTTTAAGTATTAAAATAAATTTATTTTGTTTTGTTTATTATTTAGCAGAACAGATGGTAATGGTTTTGACACAATTTAGTTTTCTTTTCCTTTTTTATTCCTTTGGGAAAAAAACAACACAAAACCAGAGCTTCTTTTCCCACTTTGTCACAGCTGGTTACCAATCAATCTCAATTCACGGTACAGTGATGATAGCACATGTTGTCCAGGGGCCAGATCTGATTGGGTTGCATTTTTCAGCAGCGTTTCATATCGGGGGAAAAGGTATCTGTGTGGTGGGGGCTGTCAGTGCATGATTGTACCACTGTCATTAATCAAACCTGGCAACAATGCCTGCCTTTATACAAGGCTGAGACTGGCAGATTTCACAATCAGAATCACCCGATTTCTGTAAAGATTTCCTCACCAGTAATGTTTTTTCATCTGCTTCTTTTTTGTCTTGTTTTTAATTACAATCAGATGATACCTCATACATTTTGATTATATATAATATTATACCATGTTCAAAAAGTTGTTTGTTTGTTTTTATCAAAGTGTGTGTTCTAGTTATTTAAAATTCCTTCTCAATTATTTAAAAAAGGCTAAGCACAAATCAGGACAAAATTTAAGTCCATTAGATTGTTCAGTTAAAGACTAATTTTAAAATGCACATATGTTAGTAAACATATTATGAACCTTGAAGGATTACATTTGCTTTTAGATTAATATTGAGCAAACTCCTGGTGAAGTTTGTTTCTGTAGTTTTTGAAACTGAACACAAAATGCAGACATACTCACCTGCCCAGTGCACATGCATACAAACAATGAGCACACACACCCAACAAGGCAGTGTATTGCTCTGCGTTAAATAATAAATGTACTTGCTGCAGAGATAACTATCACAGTCTCTTTGTAACTCACGACAACAATCTTAGCATCTTCTATAAAATGGTGTTTGGAAATAGGCATTTTCTTTGTCGTTTATTGTTGTGAAATCATACATTAAACTCTGCTCTGAACTATAAAGAAGTATTAATGTAGGAAACTATGATACATAATTTTGCATATTACTCAGTCAATATTTGCTCTCTGGGGAAAATGAACATTTCTCCAAATACCCAATGTAATAGTGTAAAGCTTCAATGAGACTACTATGGGGCATATACCAGTTATCCAAAGCAAAATACATGTAAGGCCACATTTACTGGACCTGTGGAAATATTTAACATCTAATTGCTTGTGAAATATGTAGTTTTAGGAAATAAATTGTTGTTTCAGAGAAACCATGACCCATTTGGGAAAGAGCTGAGAGTATACATTCTAGAATCAGTTGAAGGGATATTGGTTGGTGTTCTAAGAGTTAATTTTGCTAATTAAATAAAAATCATTAACTTTTTAACTCTTGCAGCCAATGCTTGTTTTGTCAGTTTGCCAACAATTAAGATAATAAATTTCTCGTTCGAATATTTGTTATCTTATATTCAAGACACCTAAAAATTAAATCATATTTGAACCCAGTGTAACTTATAAAATGATAGACTATAACTCATGAAGAAGCAAATACACACGACTTCTTTATTGTCTAAGGGTTACCAAAAAATGTGCTAGCAGTGCATTTGATAATTTGGAAGTGGCAAAATTATATACATATATAAAAATAGATAGTTGATAATAAAGCATCTGGAGAATCACATATAAAATTAATGATCTTATTAGCAATACCTTTAATCTAAGCATTGCACTTTATGGCTGAATGATGTGTGTGTGTGCGCCATATGTTGTTTCAGGTAAAATAGTAGAAAAATGAAGTGTTATCTAAATATAACTAAAGCTATTTAATAAAAAACGATTTATATTTTACATAGGTATGACATCAAAGATGATTACACACTGAGAATTAAAAAGGCCTTGAGCACAGATGAAGGCACCTATATGTGTATTGCTGAGAATCGGGTTGGAAAAGTCGAAGCCTCTGCTACCCTCACAGTTCGAGGTAAGAGACCTAAGACGTGTAATGTAATTGAGCCAGCTGACTGACACTTGATAAAATGGGCAAGTAAACTCACAATCAAAATAGTAGATTACACTGTTTTTATTATTACGTTAAGATGCCTAGATTTTTGTCTACTATATTATTCATTGAAATAAAATTACTTTCAAATTTGGGTTCAAATGGATGATATTTGAAGCAGTTAATTTTATATAATAAATAGAAGCTAATGTGATTTTTAAATAAATCTTAAAAACTGATAATATACTAATGTTATATATTTCCATTTCTTTGAACTATTTAATGTTTTTAAATGTCACTAGTTTCAAAAGTACTTTGTTTTTCTGTTTACTAGTTTGTCACTTTATACTAGCAGAGTACTGTTTTGAAATTCTTTCTTTGTTTCATCATTCAAAAAGCAATTTGAAAAGGAAAAAAACTAACACTGCTTTCCAAAGTGAAAAATGGATATAAAGGAGCTCCCACATTGAGAAAATCTGATTTAGAGAGTGATTTGTGAAGTTCATTGGCCTTAAATAATTGAAATAGTCAGTGCTTCTCCTGCAATAACTTTCACTTTCTGGGTGTCATGCACTTTCTCAGTCATGGAATACTGTTCATTTATAAACTCCCTGGAATTGCTTCTAAGTGAAAGAAAACATCATTTAACCCTGCAGTGAGCTAGAATGAATAAACTCTGTTCCAGGTGGTGTCCGTGATCCACATGAGTAAATTACATAGCCCAAGGTACCAGGCAGTACCTTCTAGACAGCTACACTTAAGTCTCACCAAATAGACTCTAACCCATGGCAGTGTTTACTCTATCAGAGAACTTCAAACAGAAACAGGCAAGTGCGTCCCGTGCTCAGTCTTTCAGCCTTGCTTCCACTACCCTACCTGCTGCCTCCTCCTCTCAGCCTTTCTGATAAGGAGGTTAGGTGCTTGGTTACATCCAGGTCTCAGTTATAGCTCACCCCGTTCAGTCATACCTCCTACTCTGGGGCAGCTTTGCTCCTGTTAGTTTTCCTAAGATTAAGAGAAAGATGTGGAGGAGTTTGTATCGGTGATCCTCCTTCTGGTAAGAAAAATTATTTTTGTCAGATCTACGACTTGGATATCAAATCATTAAAAAAAAAAACAAAAAAAACCTCACCTTTTTCCAGGTAACTGTTAGGAGACATATGCATTCTATATAGATTACCTGGAAAATATTCATGATTTCCAGAATTTCCAGTTGCTCCATTTCTATTCAACCTAATTTATGTTTTCCTCCTTTTTGATATGACTGAGATGTAAGACAAATTTAGGCAAAATTGGCTAGCAAGTTGCTTAAAAAGATTTTCATTTTTCATTAGATATCAGATGATAAACAGCTATGATCAGAGAACAGTTGAATATACATACTGATTATATGTGGTCAAAATCTGAGCCTATGTAACCCTCTTTACTATATTTAACCTACATTCTCCATAGGTGATTTATACTTATACATATATTTGTTTATTTTTCTCTAGGCAGTCCTTTGCAAAAACATTCACTTGACCAAATTTCCCCCAAAGTTTGTTTGTTTTTTCTGAAGTAAATGGAAAAAAATAAACAAGGAACCAAGAAATGTTCCATTCAAAAAATATTTGCTGACTAAACAAATGGTGAGAAAATGTGAGGAGTTGTTTGTTTGAAGAAGCAGCAGGGTTCCTTCATACTTGAATGCCTGCATGAATGAGATTTCAAGTGGTCTGTTTGCTTTAAGATCTTTCCCAGCTAATTGTTTTCATAATTTGTTGAAAGTTTCAGGTTTAACATTTCACTTAACAAAGCATGCTCCCCATGCATGGACTTTTGAAGCTAACTTAAAAAACTAATAGAAAGAGTTGTTTGCTTGCAATACGATTTTTTTTTTAAATCGGCAAACCTTCAATGTTTTCTTTCCTAATCTGTGTCCTGTGTCCTAGATTGGACAGTTTAATCTGTGTCGTATGTTTTTATGACTCTTCTAACACTGAAACCTCAACATGAGGTTACAGAAAAAAGTCTCCATAGTACAATAGAAAATGGAGTAAAATGTTGTTTAAAATATTCTTATCGTTAGGAAAAGCAGTTGAGATTTCTCATGCTAAGAGGTTAACAAGAAAAATATAGTATCTACAACATAATTTTTTCCTAGGCTCATATTTCTATGCACATAAAGGAAATATTCAGCCCTTCTCTGGCTTGTTTTATTAGAACAGGGTCAACTGACCCAAGAGGCCACATCTATTTTCATCAATTTAATGTAGGGATACAGTTTAGTTTAATTTGCTGATTTTGAAAACTTTCACCTGCTGGGGTGTCTTTTTGTTTGTTTGTTTTTTTCAGGATGAAATGTTGCTGTGTAACAAAGACAAGAGATTTTATTGTGATGTTTCTGCTAAAATTGTATCATGTTCCCTTTACCCAACTGGGGAAAGAAGTTTTATAGTCAAAATCTGAAAGAGTGATTTATTCAGTGGTTAGTTTTCCTCTTCAAAAATTTGGTTAAATAAGCTATAAAACTAAAAATGTTAGACAACAAACCTCCTAGTATTTATATTCTAATCAAGTAATTCAAAATCTAACAGAACTTTTTTAATTGGCTTCAAAAATACATTAAAACAAACTGCTTGTTTGTAAACCTAATTTTTCCCCATTTATCAGTTCAAATTGGCTTTGAATAAATTAAGTTTTTGCTGGAATAACTATGTTGCTCCTAGGGCAATGAATGCTCATTTTTTTTAAACTACCCTAGACAAAGTGAAAGAGAAATATATGTTATTTCCTTAAAAAATGATTTTTCCCCATGGCTTCTTCTTTGTCATTTCTTAATATCATAGATGCAAAATGCCTTTTTGTTTCTATATACAGGAAATATTATGTTTGAGATTCTGCTTAGGGTGGCATGTGAAAAATGCAAATTCAAAAATGCAAGACAGTTATCTGTCTACTGGACATTGGCAAAATTAAGAGAATTCATGTCACTTAGAATAAGCCACAATTATATAATGTTAGTTTGTTGTCTTGTTTTTGGTTGCTATTATTATATGTCCTCCAAACCAAAGAAAGCAAGGAGAAAAGGAAAGGAAAGGAAGGGGAGGGGAAGGGAGGGAGGGAGGGAGGAAGAGAGGGAGGGAGGAAAAAAAAGAGGAAGAGAGAGAAAGAGAAAGAAAGGAAGAAATTGTGCATTGGGAGATTTCTTCTCTTCCTGCTACTATATAAACCCATCATAGACTATGAAGCACACAAGAGTTTCACTGTTAGAATTTTCATACTGCTACTATAATTGCTTTATTCTTCTTTGAATTGTTTTAATCTCCCCCCTTTTAATTGTGAATAATATTATAAGACCATGGATCTCACATAAAAGAAACTTTAGTATTATTCAGAGATTGCACAATGCTAGTACTATGATGTTTGTTGAGTGAATGAATGCCTAGCAATATGGTTTGACTGGCCATATGTATCTCACCAGACCCAATGAGAGCGCATCGAGGCAAAACTCCCCACCAATGCTGGGGTCACATTTTGTACACACTAGAACTTTGTTCTCTAGGATATGGGTAAAACACTTGTCAAATAAATTTATATTTTTAATGTAAGATTTTATAAAAGTTTAAATGCTACTAAATATATTTCTTTTTTATTTCAATAATGGGACCATATGTTCTTTATTTGTCCATTGCTTTTATATAAAGTGATTCATTATCTAAATAGATTAGGCAATATTCATTTTAAAAAAATCATTAAGCCTACATGTGCCTCTTACAATTTCTGTGCATTCACCATAGAGGCAGTTTATTGCTACTGATTTTAGTGATTGAAAGTTACAGTATAATGAAAAACAATAATTTGTTGAAGAAGCAGCTTGAACGCCATTCTCAGTGTGAACAAGAATCAACTTGTCAGTCATTGTTTCCTGCCGTCTGCCAAAATAAGAAAAAGCTTAACAGTAGTTAGGGAGTTACTCAGTTGAAATCTCTAAGGATGTTCCAACCTATTTGTTATATTTTCATCCACCCTGTCCAGGGATGAAAAGTGATGTGATCTTAACTTATTACTGGCTGAAAAGCAGCATCAGGGGCTTTTCTGTAGTTCTGTAATGGTTCTGACTAACCATGCTTAAAATCCAATTGCTATTTAAATCAGACAGTGAGGCCTTCTTTTATTGACATGACATTTGCTAGTCTGTGACTTGAATAGTTATATTCATCAGATTCTTAACTTTGTAGTACTACAGGGCTGTTTAACTCTGAAATGATCTTTGAATTTATAACTATAATAAGTGATGACAATATGACTTTATATAAAATCTGTCAAATCGCTTATAGTTAATCCTGGGTTGCACAATAATTATTTTCTTAGAATTACATTTATAACTTTCAATTTTATCGAACTCAGACATCCTATTCCTAGTGGAATTGTGACTAGAAATCATTCTACTGTCCATACTTAAATGTAACATTACACATCACGCATTCTGATAATTTTCTTTTTTTTTTAATTTCTTTTTATGTTCTCACCACACCATTGTAATGTCTACAGCTCGCCCTGTTGGTAAGTAGCCATCCTTCTATCCATTTAGCATGGCTTTGCACAATGCTTCATAACTCATGCATAGATCAATATGATGGAATGAAATGTAATTGTTTACCCAAAATAAACATTACTTCTGAAACTCTCTTCTGTAAAAGTTGCTTCTGATCTTTTCATTACTTTGATAAATGATTTTGTAGTGACTTTTGCTACTTAATAGGTAACAAATTTCTTGTAAAATAATATATGAATGATTAATATTATAAACTGCTAACTTTTCTGGAGAAAAATACGACACTTCCCTTTTTCTTGTATCTGTAAAATAATCAATTCCTAGTTATATGTGTTATTTAAAAAATTAGTTATCTATAAACTAAATGAAGAACTTTTATTATGTTATGTACTTTAATTAAGCTGTGTGGGGTCCTTGCTTTTTAAGAGCATTTTAACTGCTGCATAATTATTATCTGCATGCCTGTTTAAATGAAATTTAATAGAATGCTTAAAGTTATTATAAATACACTAAGAGAAAAAGGGAGATATGAACCATATACTTTGGCATGAAAAGTTTTTGGTTTTACTATATTTCGTCCTTCATTTGGCTTCGCAAAATTGAAGTTAGGAGCTGTTGCTTGCAGTAATGTATGTGGTCGTTGTCTGTACATATTTGTAAGGTAAATTATTTTTAATTAATTATGATTTAATAACATTTCTGCGTTTTTTTAAGTTTAGCTTAACCAACCAGTAAATGTGCTTAAGTAAAAGAAACCTTGGTAATTGTGTTGTGAGGAAATAAATAGATGGTTGAATAAATGGAAGGACGGTTGCATGAATGAAGGAATGTAGGACCTTGCTTCTTTACTACACCAAGACATACCTCAATAATTCATTCAGTTTAACAAAGCTTTGTAAATGGTCCATCAAATTCAAAAGCTTTCTTAATACACTGGCTTGACATTGTTTGATGCATATTGGTCAAACTCATAAACTGTTTTCCCATTGGTTGAAACATTAACAAATTTTATTTTTATGTAGTATGTTCTTACATGGATAGAAAATACAGTAAAATAGAACTTGGGCTTTCCCATCTGAATTTTTGCTCTGTGGTTTCCTAGCAGTACTTTCTTTGTCAGTTAGTTAATGTCTCTGATCCTCAGATACTTTCTTTATAAAATGAAAGGAATAATACTGACTTATTAAAGCTACTGTAGGAACGCACTTAGTTCAAGATTGATAATTAAGTGAAATGTTTTGTATGCCAACATTGGTTAATATATTGCTAGTTTTCAGACATATTATTTCACATTTTAATGTTTTAAAAATACAGTTTTGGCTTACAGTTAATTGTACATAAATTGCAGGCTTTTTCGAAACACAGTTATTAAATTGGTCATGCTTTTTACAATTGATGTTAAAAAATCAAGGAGTAGGTTATAGTTTCTAAACCTCATTTGTTTGTTTTTATAAGAATTTATATAATGTGGTAACTTTGCATATTATAGTGTGCATCTAAAATTAAGAAGTAAATGGGAAAGAATGAAATAAATTTGAAAACAGGAGAAGTCACATTTGTTATATAAATCTCTATATAGAGAAACTTATGCTAATGAACCATGATCACTTGTTTTATATTATTTCTTGTTTCCCCAAAAATAGAATAATTTGTTAATAATTTCCAATATATTTTAAAACTCATAAGTGAAAATGCATTGATTAGAAACTGTTATGCACACAGAAAATTGAGATGCATTTGTCACCTACAAGGTATTTCAAAAGTTATTTCTGTTTTTTATTCTTGTTTAAAATGATTTCTTAAAAAGTTCCATTGGACTGGAACTAAAGAATAGCTTCTTGACACATTATACTTTATTCTGGGAAAGTCTGTCATTTCATAAATCTATCTTGAATGACTTATGAAAATGTTCAGAAATATAAAGAACTATACTTTAAACTTGACAACTACTATTAATTTTGAACACTGGATGATAGATATGCTTTTATTGGCTCACTGGAGAAGAAACTGATAATGAGGAAATTAGCCTGCTTTTTCTTTGCATCAACTTTTTATATCAGCTTTAATTCAGGGACTATAGATATGTCAACTTATAGTGAAAGGTCAGAAGATACAAATCAAATCAAATCAAATTAAATATTAAAATAATACAGAACTACACTGATATCAGTATTTGTTAGTGGACTAAAATGTAAATTTTAAAACTTTGAATCTCCTACCTATTTTTAAGGGCCTTCTACAAAGTAAAAACCACAGAAAAGTGGGGAGAGGAAACAATCTTTTAATTCCAGAATAAATTAAATGAACACATAGATACCAAGTATACAAAATTTAAAGAAAATTAGTGGGTTGTCCCTGTCTAAACCTTTCAAGTGAAAATTAGAAATATATGTAGATTTTAGAATGCTAAAGATTCAGAAACCAATTGCTACTTGGTAGTCTGTGCGGAAAGTAGAAATCATTATAAACCTCCAAATTGGGAGTTCTGTCCAAATGCATGACTTCTATGAGCTGCGTTTGAGTTAAAGAATTGGCATCTCTAGACATTTCTACAATTGAAATAAACATCTTTCTGGCCTATACTTTTGAGAGAGTAAGAATAAGTCTTGGTTTAGCAGATCCTCCACATGGAAAAGTTTACTGAAAACAGACAGTCACGTATTTGCCAATAGAGGACAGTATTCTCCAGATTTCACTTACTCATCTTCAATGTCATCAACATCTCAAAAAGGGACCTTGAATACAAAATCCTTATTTGCTGCTTACCACAAAATCTAGACAAATGCCATTTTGATCATTAAAAGTCCACCAGCCCTTCCTGTGGTTTTGACTTTTCGCTTTTCCAGCAGCACTCTTTATACAAGAAGCAACAGTACATTCTAGGACTTAGTTAACTGTGAATGCTGAAAAATTCATTGTTTATTTGAAACACACTTCTGATGAGGTAACTGACAGAAGAAAATGATCTAAAAATGGACAAATATCTGCTTCCTATACCCATCTGTCTTATTTTCAATTGGGAGTCTTTCCCAAGCTTAAAAATAAAATTTAAAAAAAGAACATCTATTTTAGAGATGGGCAACACATTTTTTCCAGCAGCAGCTCAAAACATGATGAGTAATTTGGAAAAGAACTGGCAAATCTGCCAGCTGCCTTGCTTATGAGGCTGAGCCCTGCTTTCTGCTGTATCTTATGTACCATAAAGTAGATGCTGGTTGCCTCCAGTTTGGAGACAAAAAGCTAGTATAGCAGGTGACACTCGTTTAAAATATCAAAAACAATCTGACAACATGTAGCATTATGTTAACTCCCAAGTATTTCATGATTTAGTAATGCAAAAAGGTTTCCTTTGGATAGAAAAATATAATTGAGAAATAAATATGTTTTTGGCAAAATGTTCATCTTTTATTATTATTTTAAAGACACAGCTACTCTTCTAGACAGAAATCTATAAGAACAGATTTTTTCCAATTTTTCAACTATTTAAATACAAAAATTAAATGTATATCCACTTTAGAAGGTTCTCTTTGGAGTTGGAGTTTTGTTATAAATGCTCTGAAGCATTTTATTGAGGCCACCAAAAAGGTTAATGAAAAGAGAGAGATTAAAAAATTTGTTCAGGGCAAATTATAAAACAGACATTATATAAAGAGTAATGTAACTATTTTCGACTCCACTCTTCTGCACCCTACACTGAAATCTGGAAAATTTGGAAAATATGTAGGTATTATGTGTGAACCCTTTCATGTTGAGATCCTTTTCAGCAAACACTGTCCTGGGTCTTAGATGGAAACCTACACTTTTACTGCCTGCAGCCCTTCGTCCCTGGACATGCTGTTACCCCCTGACCTAAGTGATCACTTCCCCCCTACAAGCACTTAATGTTTCCTGCCCCTGATGCTAATTAGCTACTTTATGCAGAGCCCCACTTAATTATTATTAAGCATCACATTTTTCTTTGCTCCATATGTTTTGATTGAATAGGAGGTTTCAAAAATGCATTGTTTTGTCTTGTGTATTCCAGCAGTTTTCATAATGTGAAAGATTTAACATATCTTAAGTTAATGCTCCTTTAAAAGCAAAAAACAAGTGCTGGTTCCTTAGGCTTGGGTGGTTTCAGTCACTGACTTGATTTTCTTGGAAGAGTCTTGTGTGTTTGACAATGTCTGTTCATTGCCTCTACATTAGTGAATAGATATGAAATTATTAAGTCATACTTTCTTTTCCTCACACATTGGTGAAAATGTTTTTTTGTCTTGGTAATGAATGGAACTGTATTGAAGTCTGAGGCTTAGAGAACATGTTTATCCTTGGCTGGGATGCTCTTTTACTGAGTGTGCCAAAAAGTCCGTTTATTTTTTTGTGTAAATAAAAGCCACATTTTTCATTTTCACCAATGACTTTATTGATTTGGGTTATTTTGAGTATGTAGACTATCTCCCATGTGGAAGAATATTGATTGTTCTCAATTAATGTCTTGATTTGATCGCTATTAATTTCAAATGGTCTACCCAGCCATGGAGCATCATCCAGTGAGAAATCTCCAGCACGAAACTTTGCAAACCACCTTTGATACGCTCAATCAGTCACAGCACCTTCTCCATACACTGCACAAGCCTCTCTTTTTTTTTGCATTTCAGTTGTGTTTTTGCCTTTTTTTGAAATAATAAAGCATAATATGCCAAAAATGTTGCATATTTTCTTTCATCTCTGATATTAAAATGGCTACATAAAAATTCACCAATTTTGGTAAGTTTTTTTTCAAATGCCTACTGATGTGACAGCTGTCACAATACAGTCTAACAAAAATGTTTTCAATGAAGTTAAAGACAACTAAATACTACTACAGTCATCTTATGGGAAAACCAAACAAACTTTTTGACCAACCCAGTACTATATGGCTATCAATGTAGCCCCCTCATCCACAACTCTGCTAGGTTATAGCTTGATCCTGGTCACCATAAAACCTGTGAGTGTTCAGATTCATGCTTTAGTTTACTCTTTTTCAAGAATGATTTCTTCTGTCTTATTTCTGGCTATTTTTTCTGCATTTCTTTTCTTCAAAATCATGAGTTATCTTGGCTTTCCTTTATTTCAATTTCATATGTATTAACTTTGCTAGAATTATGAAGTAATCATTTTTCTTTCATTTTGTATGTTTCTTTTTTATTTTTGTACCTCGGTGATTTTTTTTCTTTTTTTCATTGTTGTTCAATTACACTTGTCCCCACTTATCTCCCCCACCCTACCAATCCCAAACCTCCCACACCTCCCACATTGAGTCCTCCCCTCCCAACCCCCACTGCTTGTCTTTGTCCATGGGTCCTTTATACATGTTCCATGATGACCCTTTCCCTTCTTTCCCCTTCCCCTGTGGTTACTGTCAGTTTGTTCTTTATCTCAATGTCTCTGTTTATATTTTGCTTGCTTGTTTGTTTTATTGATCAGGTTCCACTTATAGGTGAGATCATCTGCTATTTGTCTTCCACCGCCTGGCTTATTTCACTTAGCATAATGCTTTCCAGATCCATCCATTTTCCTGCAAAGGGCAGGAGCTCCTTTCTCTCTGCTGTATAGCATTCTATCATGTAAATATACCACAGGTTTTTGATCCACTCATTTAAAGATGAACATTTACAGATGGGTCTTGCTTCCAACACTTGGCTATTGTAAATGTGCAGCTATGAACATTGGGTTGCATAAGTTCTCTTGAATTGGTGTTTCAGGGTTCTTAGGATATATAATCCCAGCACTGGAATTGCTGGGTCAAAAGGCAGTTCCATTTTTAGTTTTTTGAAGAAATTCCATACTGGTCATATTATATGTTTCTTGATGCCTATTTAAATAGTAACTATCATTTCTTCTTGTTTTTAGAATTTGTTTCTTTAATTTTATTTTATCTTGTGTTTATTTCCTTGCTAAGCTTGAATAAAACATTCTTCATCTGCACTTGTCTTTTAGTTCCTTTATCCCTATTTCAGTTTTTTTCTCTTTTTAAAAGAGGCCCTGTTGTATATAATTCCATTTAGATTATGAAAATCTATTTATCCTAAAATATTCTTCTGTTCCCTTGGGTAATTATTGGGAGATAATAGATTCTTTATCTCTCTGGGGGTACCTTATAATCTTGCAGTAAGCATGTCTTTTTCTTTCCTTCAGTATCTTTTCCCCTGACTTTTAAGTTTCAGGTCTTTATCTACAGAGTCTAGTCTCATATTTACCCAGTCCATCTCTTGACTTGTGATCTTTCTTTCCCATCAAAGGATTAGGGAATGGGCTCTCACAATGCTGACAGATAATTTTTGTGAAATTGGCATTGATAGAGTATTGTGTATTGAAGCTAGTTGGTGTCCACCATGTTCTCTCATTTTACTCCAGACTCGACAATGTTTGGAAGGGGGACTTTGCAATTTTGGCTTAGGGATATGATAGCTTTCCCATTTTATTCATTACTTTTGTTGTAACCGATAGAAGAAAGTTGAGTAATGTCTTTACTGCATTTTCTTAAACTAAATAGCAATGAACTTAAATACTCATTAATTTTGCAGTCTATTTACATTAGAATAAACATTAAATGTGTTAACTTAGTAGTTAAAATTAAAGTACTATAAATATTAAATATTAGAGTAATATAAGTTATATAGCCCAAAACAGTATGAAATTAAAATTGAGGTTTTCCTGGCTATTTCCAAAAATTAGCATTAACATTTTAGTCACACCTTTTAACACAGTCAAAATGTTAACTTTTATGAGTGATTTGTAGACAGAAAGAAATATTATGATATATATTATGATATATATTTTACAATATGTATGTCTGTGTATACATATGCATATTATATAGATATATTATATATCCATTATGTGTATAAATTGTGTATGTATATATAGATAGACATACTATAAAATACATGTGCATTACACCTGCATATTATATGCATGACATTTGAATTACTATATTATTTATTTAAACATATTAAATGTTACTCAAGGGAATAGTACATAATTAGATTCATTAAAAAATGTAAACTACCAAATTAAATTAAAGTTTGAGTTACGATCTATCTGAAGTCCTTTTTAAATCCCATAGCAAGCATTGCTACCCAGATTTATTGGGGATATTATTTTTACCTGCCTTATAAAACTATTAGCTCTTTGTCAGTAAGTACATTGTTGTATTTATCTTTCTGCTGCCTCCAGGTCTATCATAACACATGTGGTCAGGGCACGTCAAATGTTACTGCAGTTAATTGATACACACATATGAATACGTAGGTGTTACTTACCTAGAAAATGTTTATGCAAGCAGCTTTAAATAGTGCTCTAAAAAGATTAAGCAACATTAATGGCCAATCGCATAGTCCCCATTCTGCTAGTAAGAGATAAAATACAACAAAAGGAAGGCACTAATGAGTTAGGATGGTGCCTTACTAAGCGTGTAATTAATGTTATTAAGAAACATTTCAGTTGCATATTAAAATTCCGTTAACTAAGCAGACCTCAGCATCAGTACATTTGTTTTTTGGTTGCAAGCTTTCTTTCCTTTTTTTTTTCTGATTGGCATCTTCATGCAATCTTTTTCTAAAAATATGAGATAATGGGATGTGATCAGCCTTCGTGGTTTAGCAGGAGTGCTGACATGACAGTTCTGGCAAGTTGACAGGTTAAGTGAGTGGAAATGGATGTCATGTCTCACCATTTACTTGAAGAGCCATTTTTAAGCTATCGTTTCTTTTCCCTCCTCACCTTCACACTTACATCTCCTTCTACCACAATATGAAGAGTTTTCCCAATTTAGGATCCGGAGGTAATTTTTTTCAACATCCTTTGAACTATTCTTCTTACTGGTAAAAAATGAGATCATTTTTAAAGAATAATAAAATTACCATTATCATTATATTTAATGATTTATTAGATTTTAAGCTAATAATATTTTTGAGAATTAATCTTTCCTTAAAGAAAACAAAAAGTTATTATTTATTATACTATTATGTCTTATTTTATTATTATGCTAAAATTATTATTTATATTAAATATAATCAAAAATATAGTT